>PVJA010016136.1:24965-44160 GCA_004027025.1 Myocastor coypus
TTTTTTTTTTTTTTTTTTTTTTTTTTTTTTTTTTTTTTTTTTTTTTTTTTTTTTTTTTTTCTTGTTTCAGTACCTTTGTTTATTCACTCATTTTTATGTCTGGCTCAGCCCTCCCGAGGGCAGGGCTGGCGCAGCATGTGGTGCCAGGGATGACGCAGCATGTGGTGCCGGGGATCGAACTATGGTCCCTGAAGCCGCCCCAGCTTTCCCAAGCAGGGGCTTTAGACCACTGAGCCATCCCACCAGGCCTCATCGTTCTGTTTTCTTAATGTGTGAATTCAAAGCTATAAATTTTCCTCTAAGAACTGCTTTCATTGCATCCTATAAATTCTGGTAGGTTGTGCTTAAATTTTCATTAAATTGTAGATATTGTTTAATTTCTTGTTTAATTTCATCTGTAACCCACTGGTTGCTGAGAAGGGTGTTGTTTAATTTCCACGTGTTTCTGGGGTTCTTGTGGTTTCCTTTTGTCATTTATTTCCAGTTTCCTTGCACTGTGGTCAAACAGTATGCATGCGATAATCTCTACTTTCTTGTATATACTTAAGCATGGCTTATGCACCAGTATGTGGTCTATTTTGGAAAATGCCCCATGTGCAGTTGAAAAAAAAAGTGTATTCAGAAGTGGTTGGGTGGAACGCCCTGTGTATGTCCACCAAGTCCAGGTGTTCCAAATTCTGGTTCACTTCTGCGACTTTTTGGCTAATTTTTGTTGGCTTGACCTACCTTTTTGGGATAAAGGGGTGTTAAAGTCTTTTGTTAAGATTATGGTAATGGATAGTAGATTTTTTAAGTCCATTAATATTTGTCTTATATAACTTGGTGCTCCCATGTTGGGTATATTTATATTTATGAGTTACCTCTTTGTCTTGAATTTTTCCCCAAAGTAGTACATAGTGGCCTTCTTTATTTCATTTGATCAATCTTATTTTGAGATTTAGACTGTGTGCAAACAGGATTGTTACCCCAGCTTTTTTTTTTTTTTTTTTTTTGTGGTGCTGGGGCATTTAGTATTGTTTTCCATCCTTAATTTTTAGCTTTCACAGAGAACAAATTGATCAAACAATGGGTGTGACTCATCCAGGTGGCTGATACTGACAGCAGTTCTACAAAGCATGTACACGGTTTCAAAGTAAATCCTGAGGGGATTTGACTGACTTTGGGAGATACAAAAGTTACACATTTTGTTATACAGATCTTATTTTAACTTGCCCTCAATGACCCCGCAGAAAGTTTAACCATGAGGCATAAATTGCAAAGCTAGATTAGTATGCTGAGTTGTAAATAGCTTAAATCAACAGCTTTCATCATTGTCAGTTTTGCCAATAAATCATTGTGATTATGGAACATTGGATTATGTATACAACTACTTCTCTTAGTTCAATGAGAACAAATTTTTTGTATCACTAATGACTAGAAAAATTGTCATTTCTATACATTGTGCTCTGTATAAATATTATGAAGACAACATTGTATCAAACACTGTTAATGTACTACTAACATGCTTTGAAACTGTTGCATTGTTATTTCTTATTAAATACAATAAAAAAGATATATCAGTTACTGGGACAAGTTCCCTGAGATGAAAGTGATCATTTTCGATGTATGAAGTGTACCAATGAAACTTATTGAATTAAAGGATATTCAAAGTCTTTTCCGTAATTTAAAAACCTTACTGTGGCAAGCCTTTAAAATGGATATATATCTCTCTTCTTCAAATGCAATTTCTTTCTTTCTTTCTTGCTTGCTTGCTTGCTTTTATGGTACTGGGATCAAACTCAAGACCTTGCACTTTCCAGGAAGGCACTTATGCCATTGTGATATTGCCCCAGCCCATAAATGCAATTTCTCTAGATTCAACACACAGTTTATTTATTCCTTAAATAAGTATTTTCTGCATATTCATTAAATATTTCTAAATTATTATTTGACCCTACCATTGTCATGAAAGTAAAAATTATAATGTAGTAGAATGAACAGTTGCTATGTTTTTGTTATAAATGAGAATGCCAACAGATTGCTACATTATTAATATTTTTATTTGAATAAAGCTTTGAATAAAGAATTAAATATTTGTTGAATACTGCACATCCTTATTGTGAAATCTAATCCTTAATTTAAGATTTTGGATTTTGGGAGAGCAATGAGAGACTGAACAATATTTCTAATGAATAGTATTAGTAGTGTAGTATAAGAGACCAATGGAACCTCCATCATTCTCTTTCTAAAATGTCATATTAGAATTAGAGGTCAACACCTGAACACTTGAAAGGGGCTCATGCTAGAAGATGATCCCACTGGTCCACCACCTGAGACTTCCAACTCTCAGAGATTGGCTAAAAGATTGTTAGTTATGAGTCCATCCAATCCATAGTACTTTGCTCTGCCAAATGAACCTGTTTATAGAGTTTGATTTACAATGTATTTCTCTAGAAAAATTGTACTATAATTTATGTATTATTATTTTACAATAGTTAATACATTGCATAATGTTGTCTTCATCATAGTTGTTCAGAGTAAAAGATGTGGATCTTTCTTTCTTTCTTTCTTTCTTTCTTTCTTTCTTTCTTTCTTTCTTTCTTTCTTTCTTTCTTTCTTTTTGTTATAGACAGCTCAGGCTACCTTTCAGGTGGGGCTGGCGCAGCATGCTGTGTTGGGGATCAAACTGTGGTCGCTGCAGTTGCCTAAGGTTGCTTAAGTAGGTGCTTTAGACCACTAAACCATCTCACTGGCCCTAATGATTTCTTGTCTAAACAGACTTAGTACAGATATTTCTTTTCATCACACAAAGAGAAATGAGCTGCACATGTAGTCCAATAGTCCACAACAATTTGTAAATTACTTTAAATTGCCTGATGTTTTATCATCCATTCAAATTAACATAAAATCATGATCAACCCAACTAGCTGCATCTTTCATATCTGTATGTGGGTAGTTATCTGCTACCCATTTTCCATAGAATACATGAAGCTATGTATTTACAATATGTTGCTTTGTTTTTACTCCAGTATGAAAAATCTTGCTGACATTTCCAAATACATTGAAGTAAAAACCTAGCAAAGGATTGATCCTAGAAAGATAAAGTTATATCCCACATATATCGAACTGTCAGAATTTTCTCCTTATCTAGTGAATCAGCTCAGTGAACTTATCACCTTGAAATAATATCAAATTCATGTAAGAGTTTAGGCAGACTCTCAACTGAGAGAAGTTTTCATTTTTAGCTACTTTTTAGAACTTCCTTTCAAGTAATTATTCCCACGTGATCATCTGTTAACTTTATATCCAATTTTCTGTTGAGGATAAATTAACTAATTAGCAAATGTTCCTTTTCATTCTGTACTGAGAAGTGACGAAGTTTTTTTATGAAAAAAATAGTTAATAGTTATATTAACTATAGGTAAGGTTTTAAAGTAACTACACATGTTAATAGATTTCATGGCAACTAATCTTTCCAGTGTATCTATTAGAACATTAGTTATACAAAAAAAATGCTTGGTGGGATTTTTTTCTGATGTGATGTCTAAATGCTAGCAATAAATAATTTAGTAGTAAATGAATACTTTAATAATTAAAGTGTATTTCAATTTGTAATAAACTACCCTTTCTATATTCATTTAAAGAAGGACATCCAAAAATAAATGAGTCTAAATACATTAACAATAGCCACCAGAACTAATAGAATGGAAAAAATAAAACAAGAATGAAAAGATTTGAGGACTCAGAAAACAAAAGTTTCCTCTCAGCTTTTGGAGTCTGAAATGTAGCAATTGCAAAATAATTGTAACAACATAGAATGAATTTAAATGAATTAAAATAATCTACATTATAGAAAATTAGGCACAAGAAAATTTGACTTGCTTACATATATATATTTCAGAATTTCTGAATTTATATATAGATATTCTTTTGGTCTTTATTTATATTAATAAGAAAGTAACAATAATTAACACACAGCATATTGTTATCTTCATGGTAGTTACTCATAATATCAGATATTGGCATGAAATACTGTCTAGGTAATATTAGTTTAAACCTTTTGCAGCAAACTAATAAAAACCAACTGTATGCTAGATGAGAATTGTTGCTATCAATTCACAAATATGAAAATTGTTACTAGTTTTCATAGGTAAAGCATCTGTAATGTAGACAAGTTAAGTAACTTGCCCCAAATCAAGTACACTTTGTCATTTGTGAACCGAGGGTTTACCTAGATCTTGATAAGTAATATACCTACCATAGTTATCAACTTAAACTATGATTACATTAAAAATGTCTGAGTCGTAGTGTCTCTATAAACCATCTCGATAATCTTAAAGGCAGAAAAATATCTTAAAAGTACATGTAGAGGGACTGGGGATATAGCTCAGTAGAAAAAGCGCTTGCCTGGCAAGGGCAAGGGGCTGAGTTCAATCACCTTTTCTGGAAAAAAAAAAGGAAGTACATGTAGTATTGTAGTACTGGTTTTTAGAATGTGTGTGTGTGTGTGTGTGTGTGTGTGTGTGTGTGTGTGTGTGTGTATTTTAGGGAAGCGTCTATAGGATGTTCAGCGTCCCACTACTAGATCAGACTCCTAGTGATCCACCTGTTTATAGCCTTGCAAGGGATGGCCAAACAGTTCACCAGATTAAAGCACCTTGAAGCAGGTGCAGAGGCCAGGGATTTGATCCTCTGGGTCTGCCTTCCCGGCCCCACCACTGAGGAGTGCTGAGACCACAGCTAAGACTGGGCATGTTGGTGCATGCCTGTAATCCCGGCTCTTGGGAGGCTGTAAACAGGTGGATCACTGAGTGTGATATGTTAGTGAGATCCTGAAAACCCTGTAGACCCTTCCATAGAATACATATGCACACACACACACACACACACACACACATACACACACACAAAAGAGCTGGGATTACAGGAATGTACCACCACACTCAGTCTCCATTGCCATCTCATCAAGCCCCAGGAGCAGAGCTAGCAGGACAGACCCAGGGATCAAACTCTTGATCAAATTTGCTATGATTTACTCAGGTATTTTCCACTAGGTTTGTCAAACTTTAGAGGTCAAAGGCTGTTCATGAACTATAAATTGCACTGCTTTAAATATTAATCTGTCTGTACTTCACATTGTCATCATGTTTTTAACATGGAACTCAAGTTAAATTTAAAAAAGAACTCTACTGAAAAGAGAGATGCTTGATGTTTACCCGAAATTAAAAATTCTACATTCAGGTGACATGAATTGAAGACAGACAAAACTTCAATTATCATAATCTGAATTACATTGAAACTAGAAATGATCATAAAATAATATGGCTTTTAGGTAAGATGATTTTATGATATCTGTTTCATTAATCATACATTTCCTATGGAATATTTGCAAGCAAAATAAAAATTAATATATTAATATTATCACAACATCCATTATACAACATAATAGAAAATATAATAATATCCAAACTGATTTAATGGTATATGAATGTCTTATAAAATGTTTAGTTAAGCAAAATATAACCTAATGGCTAACTCACTAAAACAGAAAAAGATATCACTCGCTACCTATATTCATCCACAAGTCCTAGACATTTATAGATTGTCTGGGGCCAGCAAGATGGCTCAGTGGACTAAGTGCTGGCTTTGGCAAGTGCGGGAACCAGAATTTGATCCCTGGCAACACAAGCTGTGCAAACCCGGTCCCTGGGTACACTAAGTCTTCCACCAAAACCAGGCGTGGTAGCGCACACCTGTAATCCCAGTACTGGGGAGGCCGAAAACAGGAGGATCACTATGAGTACAAGCTGCATTATGAGACCCTGTACCAAATACATTAAAAAAAAGAAAAAGAAAATGAAGCTTTGGTGAGTTTTTTATGACCTAATATATTCATCTTTAGGCATGTTCAAGCAGCTGCACATTTTGCAGCTTTGATTCTTATACATTAAATGAATTCAGCTGCTTCACACGCATTTCTTTGGTATGTCATTAATCTTAACTAGAATTTTTTATATGTGGAAAATTGTCACAGTTCAGAGGTTACATAGAACATCAGCACTCAAGTCAGACTTAGGCATGCAAAACTCTCTCGCCAAGCGTTTGGCCTGACTTGTTCTTCTCTGGATGGAGTCAATTACCTGTCATTCTAAAGAATGATTTGAAAAAATTTTCATGTTCCAGTTGAACTAATATCCTTATTTAAATGTAGCAAAAACTCTGTTCTCATCATACATACATTTTCCCTCTCAGACAAGTTTCTTATTATTCTCTGGAGTTTATTTAAACATGCAAGTTATTATGGAATTCTTACTAAGCTTTTAACTTTTGATTTTAAGATAATAATATTTAGAGTAAACAAGTTGGTGGTTTCCCTGTTCAGATGTATTTCATGGCATTTGCAGTAGTTTAGGCCATAGGGCTTTTTCGAAAGGGAGTCAAAAGTATTTAATTCTGCTTTATTCTTTTCCATCCAGTTTCTCCCTGAAATATTTTCCTGGTATTTCACACTAATCTGTATGTCTTTTTGTGCAAGATAATATGTTTGAAAAATCTGGGTAGTACCATGTAACAATCACAATTAAAATAATTTCCAGTCATCCATGAGTGAAGTTTACTCTGTAGCCATCAAAGAACTCTTGAGCCTGCCCATAATTAAGCCTGAGTGCTTATGCATCTTTTATTCCTATACTAACTGTATATTTAAGAAGCTGAATTGAAAAATATACAGCTTCCAAATTTTATAACTCTAAACTGTTTTCTTTAATCAAGATCAAGACCTAGTAACCTTAGAAATTATACAGTGGAGCTAAGATAAACTTATATATTCTTTTTTGCTCATTTACTTTTAGTAAGTTCAGTTAAGTTAAATTACTGCTAAATTTTGACATATCACTTTCTGTGCTTTTCCTTTGGTATTCAAAACAACAACAATGTGATGAACACAGGGTATATTTTATATTTAATGCATACTTTCTTAGACAATATCAGATAAAAGAACAAAAGGCACAATTTTAATTTTAAATGCAAAAGAGCAAAATATACATATTTCTCTGATGTAAATATAGATTGCTTTAGTTAAATTTAAAATTACTCTTTGCTCTCCAATTGACAAAAAGACTCTTCTTGAACTTATTTTACTTTTTATTTTCTTTTTTGAAGATGAAAATAGTTTTTTATAGAAGAAAATATTATGCTAATTTCTCAGGCTATCATTTGAACTATCTCAGACAACACAATACCTTCTTCTTAAAGAGATAACATTGTATGTTTCACTTCTTCGTTGTAGCTCTTTGTGGATATTCTTGTTTTGCAAATATACATCTCCATCATATTTCTCTTCATCTTTAAGATACTAAGATACTGTGCTTTATTTCTCTAGCTTTTCTCCTCACCATATGTAATCACACACGTGCACGCACATACATGCGCACACTGTCTCTCCACAGTACTATAACTAAAAGTAGACTTAGCATTTTCCTTAGCATATTAAGTAG
Source organism: Myocastor coypus (assembly GCA_004027025.1). Lineage (NCBI taxonomy): Eukaryota > Metazoa > Chordata > Mammalia > Rodentia > Myocastoridae > Myocastor > Myocastor coypus. The sequence goes on from PVJA010016136.1 coordinate 32,441, forward strand.
TATGTTTCAGAGACTGAAAGAGAACAAATAAGATGCGTATACATGTGAGGGCACAGTGTTGAGATATATGGACTTTAGTCAATTGAACCGTGCATGTGACTGTGAAGGCTTGATTAGTATAAACTGTTCACAGTAAGCCATCAACCTGGAAATGCATGATGCAATGGTAAGCTGTTGATGAAATCCTTTTTAGTCATCAATATTAGTCTTTTTCTGTTAAGGCCTTTTCAAATCATATGAGATCTATTCACATTGTGAAAGGTCATTTACTTTAATCAAAGTCCATCTCTGTCAATGTTAATCTTTTCGAAAACCAAAACAAAACAACTGATAGAATAATTAAGAATCATGTCTGATCAGATACATAAGCTTCATGTTCCTGCTGAACTGACATGCAAAATAAATCATTACATAGACCATCATTTAAAACCAAATTTAGCAATGCAAGTACTAACATTTTGGAGTATAACTAGAGAGTGGCTATAGATCCTCTAGTTGATCTTGATTGACCAAATTAAAAACAAAAATAATCAGCAGAATGATTTTTAATAAATATATTTTATTCTGGAAGGAAAAATAACATATACAATTTGGTAAGACTTCAAAATACTTTCATAGAAAGAGCCACCAATTTTACAGTGAAATATTGCTATAATACTTACCAGCAGTATCCTTCTCAATAAGGATTCTTATATGTGCGCCTATGTGTATATGTTTATGTGCATGTACATGTGAATGAGTGCTCATGTTTTTCTCTAGTCAATTTATACTGGTATCAATTCTATAGTTACAAACACATTAGATCATAATATATGTATAATAACTTGTTTTTAAGTAACTGAAAAAATTCTAATCCTAAAAATTCCTAAGATTGTTACTATTATTATTATTGTTATGATTATTTTGTAATTTTGTAGCAGCTATTGAACTCAGGACTTTGTACTTGCCAGACAGATGTTTATACCCCTGGTCTATCTCCTTAGCCCATAACTCAGAATATTATTGTGTGTGTGTGTGTGTGTGTGTGTGTGTGTGTGTGTGTGCATGTGGATGTGTATCTGTGTGCATGCATGTGTGCATGCATGTGTGCATGTGTGTGTGTGTGTGTGTGTGTGTGTGTATGTACAGGGCTTAGAAGCTTCGCATGGAGATACATCAGTGCTTTTTTTTAAATTTTGAAATAAAGCAGCTCTGAGTGCTTTTCCCAAGTTTCAGCTTGCAACATCTTTCCTCATTTTCCCAGTGCCCTGAGAATAATGGTGTTCACTACCAAACTTGGCTTCATTGCTTCTTTTGGTTTTTAAATTTCAGTGATGCCACACCTGCTTCAATTGATGAATCTATACCTGGCTTCGATGATTTCACTTGATAAATTTATAGCTATAGAATTGTTCTGAAGAATAGATTATTGATTTGTACAAGGCATAAAAACACTATATACAAAGTAATAGGATAGGATACTAAGTCCTGAGTTCTTTGTAGTATTATATTTGCATTAAATGTTAATTATTTAATGCAAAATCTGAACAAATTGGTGTGCAAATGTGTGTGTACTTTTCAAATTTTACACTTCATGTTTTGTTTTTATTATTAATGTGTACAGGAAAAATGTGTATTTTTATAATTTTACTTCAATGAAATAATACCTGCACATGAACATACAATTATAGTATGAGTGAAATTATTCAAGTTTTATGGTTAAGTAAGAATTCAAATTTATTATGTGATTTTTAAATGTTTCATTTTAGCTTAACTAGTCAAAGAAAACATTAAAAAATAAGAAAATATGTTAATAACTATGTTACTCACCATATTTCTGCCTTTTACTATTTCATCTTAACTTTAGGCACCTACAAACCTATTAACACAGTCCATCCACTAAAATCTATTTTCTAAGAATAGCTTCTTTGCTTATATGACACATAAGCAAAATCATGGAGTGTGACTTGGAGCACAGCCAGGTACAGATGGTATGAAGGCATTTGGACCTGAGAAGCAGCATGTGCAAAGGCTCAGAGGTGTGGGGAAGCACGACCCAACCAGGAAAACGTCATCAATCATCTTGTCATTCTTACCACTAACTACTTTACCTTAGTGTGAGAGTTAATGACTGCATAACTTACATGAAATAAGCGTAACTGAGGAGCACTGCCCTGAAGGTTGATATGCTCCTAGATTGCTTTTCTTGATGTTTAATTTGGGTAAAACATAATCTTTAGTTAGGTTATGATTTTTTATTTGTGCACAATTTATTGGAGCTATGGGACAATAATCAGAGAAGAGATAATACATTGTGTGATTATGCACAAAAACAAAAGGAGAAATAAATTTACAATGAGCATTGGGAAATAAGAGTGAAGAAAGAGAAGAGAGACCACACCTTTAATTTTTCATTCTAAATTAAGGACTCGGGCTTGAAGGAAAAAAGAACGATTATAGACTTTAAAAGGCTGCATAACCAGCCTTGATATTGATAGTTTTTTATAACATAAAACTTGGTATCATATGTGACATATTTTAACAGCATCCCTTTAGTGTAGAGTAAAAAATAGCTAAAAAAGATACAGAGGACCCATTTGGAAACCACAAACGTTCCTGAAGACAGTGATTCTGTGAATGTATGGCACAAAGATTTATTCAAATAATAATGAGGAAAACTTTAAATACTACAAAAGCAAAATTTTACATATTAAACATAATTTCTAACGTATATCTATATTTGCTCCAGATTGCGTAGCACATCATTACTTCTGATTCATCCTAATGATCTAAAAAAAAAATAAAAGCCTCATTTTCAGGTTGCTATATATAGATGCCTACTTTTCAAGGAAATTACTTTTGAAATCCCTAGTTGGATTTCAGGGTTAAAGAATCACAATATAAGAATAAATCATATCAATATTATTATTAGTCTAAGCTTAGTAAATAAGTTACTTTGAAGGTTAGACAGTGGAAGCCAGAAGTTCACAATCTCGTGGTGTTCTTTGAAAAGCAGTATCCGTGTATAGATTTTATGTAAGCTAAATGACCTTTGGGTTCTTCCCTACTTTAGCTTTCTCGAGTGATGAGATCATCAGGTCAGCTCCTTGTCACCTCAGATAAAAGTCAAACTAAATCCCTGATGGATTTAGATCTATTATAATTTTCACCAAGAATATCTTCATTGTGTTCACTTGAAGAAGTGAAATAAAGAATACATTGGCCATTGTTCTCCCAGGAAAATATATAGGAAACATCAAACAACTTTTAAGAAAATACACACATAGTTTCCTCGTCTTATTTCCATGTACAACAATAAAAATGACAACACAACAATAAAAAAACCTCCACTTATAGCTTCATGTTGGAATGTGAAGTTTGAAAAAACAAACAGTCCAACTGCCCTGAAAACCAAAAGAAAGCAGAACAAGACAGTCTAATCTTTTCTTTTGGAAAGAAAAGAAATTTGTGAAAAATAATTCTGTGCAAAGCCTCCTCATAATTTCATGTAGCGACTTAAAGGCAGAATAAAAAAAAATATTTGTTCTCGTTATTATTTCAGTGGATTGTCTCATTTCTGTATATTGCCTGTGTGCATATTGCAGCTAAAATTCTAAAAACATGTAATATAATCAAGTGACATATAGAATATGTAATATAATACATACTGTGGAATATACTACATAGTAAAATATGAATTTCCCAGGAATGATTATGGTTCATTTATTTGACTAAGAAAATTCTTATGAAGACTTAGATATATATGAACTAAATAAATATTTAATTGTAAATCCACGTACAATTATAGAAAACAGTAACTTGACAATTTTGTACTTCAAATTATGTTGAAGTCTGAATAAATGCAAGAACAAAGGAGTTGAATAAATGTGTTAGTTGCTTGCAGAAAAGAGTAAAATCTATCATATTTTCATTGTAAATAAAATTTCTTCCTTTGTCTTATTATCAACTTGATTAAAAAATAAATGTACTATTAATAGCATTAAGTGTAACCGTTTTGTGTTTCAGTGTAGAATCAATAGATTTCAACTTAAAATTTAAATAGATATTATAGAAAACTAAGCACACTCATTTCATAATCTATTTTATTTCTGAAGCTAATGCATTTTTTCTTTGTTAAACATTTATCTTTTATTTTATGTAGTATTTATAGGCTTTACAGAGTAATTGTTAACTTTGTAATATTAATGTACATATATGACTTTTCTATATACCAATCTTATTTTTAGAATCAATACTTCCAATTTTCTAGTAAGCTTTTAATTTTCTGAATTTTTCATGTACTTATTGTGACCTAGATTTTATTTCTTTTTTCTCAAAGCATGTTATCTAAAATTATACTTATATAGTATTATCTGTCCAATTATTATGTTGTTACTTCTATCCTTTTGTTCCTATATTTACCTGTTAATAATTCCTGAAAATCTGTTCAGTGTTGCTAGTCATGCATTTTCTGAATGTAATTAACAAACTAATAAATTTTTAATTTTGTATACCTATGCTTACATATCTCTCATTTCAAATAGAGTTTTTACTAGATTAAAGTGAATCATTAAATTACCTGTATTGTGATACTTCCTCTGTTTTTAATTGCATTCTCTGCCATACAAATCTATTATAGGAATTTTAACATGTTCTGGACACTCCACTTGCTGCATCATTTGGAATGCTTCTCTCTCAGGCTTTCGCTACAGTCATAATTTCCTTGACTACAGAGACAATATATATTTTCATTAATACTATATATTAGCTGCTAAAAACTTGGGTCCTGATGCTACTGGCTCTTCCACTGCAAATTTGACCATCTTTCTTCCAGTCAGAAAGTATAGCTGCTGGTCACCTGAACAGAGCAAGCACAGCCTCGTATGTGTAGTGTAGTCCTGGTAAACTTTACTTACTTTTCCATGGTTTTGTGATAGTCTAGTGGTGTCACATGAGGACCTCTGTTATCCCTGCAGTTATTCTGTACAGATATTTTAAGAGATGATTCTACTTTTCAGAGAACTCTACCTTTGAAAAACTTACAAGATAGAGAGGAATTATATAATGACACAATCAAGTATATATGCAAGAATAAAAGAATAAGAATAGACATGTAATAACAAGAAACAGTTTTTGAAAAAAAAACAGTGTGGTTGAAATGCACAATACTGATATTCATTCTGGGAAATATAAATAGATAGATTGATAGATAGATGATAGATAGATAGATAGATAGATAGATAGATAGATAGATAGATGATAGATAGATAGCTTGGTTACCTTCAGACTCCTTAATTCCCTCTCCCTTATACTCTCAAATCTAGGCATTTCTCCAAAATGTGTGTTCCTATTTGGTGTAAGTTCTTCCCTATGTTATCCATTAGTTATTAATATTTTAGACTTCCCCTATGCATGCATAAACCAAGCAATGTTGAACTGTGCCTGATTGAGTTCACTTAGCATGACAATTACTAGTTACTCTAATTTTCCTTCAAGTAACATGATAAGCCTTCTTAGTGCAAAAGTAGGATATGCAAACAAAAGCAAGTAGAGTATATTGCAGAAAACCTATCCTGAAAATTAACAATGACAATTTCCTGAAGTCACAAAATAAAATATCATCAGAAAATGTTATTACTGCCTAAAACTAAGACAAAGAAAAAAGTATATATTCAGTGATTGCTGGTAACATGAATGTTTTCTGTGAAAATGTATGGTTTTTTGTTATGTATGTACCACATATCCTTCAATAAAAAATAAACATTGAAATAAGAGAAGATTCACTTTAAGAGAAAAACGATTACAAGAGTCGTATGCTCTTTCTGAGTAGATTCTAATTTTCAACAGGTAATACATTTGCTTTTTTTTTTTTTTTTTTTTGCCAAATTCAAGGTGTGGAACTGTTAGTCTGTAAGTCATGTGTTTCTGACACCTGGAAATATAATGTTAGGTGTTAATTACTAAAATTCAATTTATTTCTTTTTCATTATTTCTTTTTTACTCATTTTAATGAGAAAAAATAAAATAGCAATGAAAAAGTTTCAAAACAAGTTAGTAGGATTGTTACAATAAGTAAACCATTCATATTGTTGTCTTCATAGTAGTTATTCAAAGGTTGTGATGTAGGCCTGATATCTTCTCTAAACAATATTAGTACAAACTTTTATTCTCAATGAACTAATAAAGAGTGGCTATGTATTTGTCCTAACTCTCTGTGTACGCATACATATGTACTTTTTTTTTCTTTTTAAACTTCTTAGGTCTTCATTCAGCAGCGTGGCGTCTCCACTTTGTAGCTGCTCCTGCACCAGCTTCATCCAGCAGTGCAGTGGTGGCTCCACCAGGGACATGCCCGCCTGCCATAGACAGCCAGCAGCATGGTGGCTCTACCTTGGAGCTGCCCACCCTACATCTGGATGCAGCAGCTTGGCGGCCTGCCCTGCTCTATCTCGGACTGAGCCTGCCATCCCAACCAGGTCATGCAACAGCCTCAGCCTGCCTAGATCCCTTCACTCACCAATAGCCGGAGCTCCAGTTCCACCCACCTTCTGGAACAGCCCTAAGGACAGCCAGGTTAGAACTCTCTGACCCAGTGTTCATCCCCCTATGCAACAACTGCCAGGACCCTGATTCCACCCACTGGCCCCATATGACCACCAATGGTCCCTACATTTCTGACCACCGTACTGATCCAGGGGGCCTCATGGCAGCCAGCTGCCTGAGCTCCAACTCGCAACCAGGCACATCTGGAGGAGAACAAGCTTGGTGGATTCAGACTCAAATTTCCATAGACTAACGTATAAGTCCATCAAAGTGCAGACAAGGAGCAAGATCCAATCTCCATTTTCCCAATGCTAGGTTCACACAAATACTAATTACAAAAGTTTCAGGGAAGGGAAGAGACTTCTAATGGAAAGCCTCCAGGGTAAGCTGTTATGTTTCTCCTTGAATCTCAGCTTTCTAGGATTCCCAAACTACTGCTGTCCCTGGGCTTTGTTTTATTGTTCTTTGCCCCTTCAGATGCTAATTACATATCTTTATAGCTTCCCCCTTTTATTATTCAATGCTGAAAAATAATATTTTGAAGCGTTAGGGCAGGGACTGTAAACTTCTGATCCATAGCTTGTTGCTGTATCTGTCCTCACTGCTAAACTAAACAGGATGTACAATTAGTACAAGAATCAACATACACAAATCTCTAGTACATTTCCACTAAACCAGGAGATAACATGAAAAAGAGTTAAGGTTTTCAATGCCATTAGAGAAGCTTTGTAACAAATCAAGTTTGGTTCCATGAAATGAGCTATACAAAATGAAGAAATATTCCAATTACATTTTAAACAAGGTTGGCATTGTAGTATAACACTTTGACTCTCCAGCTTAATAACAGCTTGTTCTAAATCACTTATCTTAGTATTCAACTCTGAGTCTACGTGTCTTTGAGAAGTCCATAATTATTTGAAGTCCTTGTGCCATTCCTGTACAAAATGAACAGTTTGTACACCTTGGCTCACTGCTATTCTGACTGTGGCCGCAGTGGATGTGAAGGCTATCATGAGTTCAAACTTCCCTTTTGTTCTTTTCTTTAACATCTCCAGCAAATGTTGAAACAGCATCATGAAAATAAGTTTTGTCACGAGCCATGTAGTTATATCGAAAGTCAGATTCTGGTACTTGTCCTGAGAATGTAGATGTTATTCCTATAAAACTTAAAGCTAATAGAAGAGTATTAGACATGCCTCTAAAGAATAATTGTGACATGTAATGGTATGGTTAGAAGAATTTCTAATAAGCAACAGGTGAAGAAAGTAAACACATGCCTGAGTAGAACGAGTTGTGTTCCCTTTAAATAATGAACTATTTGCATCTTAATTCCTTTCTTCCTGCCATCTAGGCAGAGCCATAAGGGCTCCAATCTATGATGCTTCCACTGGAAGTATTAACTAACTTCTGGGCTGCCTCTCCTCTACAGATTTTCTAATGAATACTAATCAGTAAGAAAAGCAGCATTAGTATTCTGGCAGGATGGCAAATCTGGCAGTGGAAACATTCTATTAGCACCTTCACCTTCTCTTGGAGAAGAAAAAGTTCCCCTATTCTTCTGTTTCCTCAGTGTTATTATTTATTAGATTTTTTTCCATCAGTGAACTCTTCTATTGAGCGGTGCATTTGTAATATAAACCCAATAACTAAAATTACCTTTAATACTTACCAGAAATGACAATAAAGCCATCATATTGCTTCTGGTTCCTGTTGGGTGAGGATGGATCTCTGATGTTAATATTTAAGGAGATCAGCATTTGTTTGACTTTTGATACTTAGGTCTGGTCCATGGTGTGAGCATCCGTCCCTCTCATAGTTGCTAGATATCTTGCCTTTTGTGTTATCTCTTCTGAGAACTTAGCCCTGTCTGACTGCCTATAATATTTCTATCTAACTTGGCTGCTTGCAACATTCACCCCTCTGAAGAAGTATCCTGAACTGCCATGAGGGAGATATGGGTGATGACTGCTCTGGCTTCTTCAGGCTGAAAGGGGTCACAGTTGGGAACTGGCAGTCAGAGATACTCTCCAGAGGTTCTCCCTAATGGCCCTCAAGAGACACCAGGCTTTTTATATATTGGGTAGGTAGAATAGCTTAGGTCCTTTTATTTATAGAGTCTGAGAGTTTGTTTATAAGTCCCTCTAGCTTTAATTATAATTGTCTCTAAACTTTGAAAACTCATGAAAACCAGAATGCTGTTTTTTTTTTCTATTTTTAGTTATACCTTGTGAGAGAACAGTGGCATTGGGAAGAAATTTTTGCTTTATTCTAATTTTTGAGGTATGATAACTGGAAGGAAAGTCAAGGTTAGAGAAAAACAAAGAGATCTGTGCCAATGTCCAGCAAAATGCTGGGTTTTTCCTTTGGTCATGATTTCTCAGGGCTCCTCTGTGGAGATGACAGAGACTGTCTGGCCAGAGAGAGCAGACAGGCAGGCCCCGTGTCCTTTAGTCCTACTGGACCATTTGAGAAGCTGAGTCTGAGCTCTGGGGCCTTCACCTCAGAGTGTAGCCTCACTTCTAGTGGCTGCTTTGGCAGTCAGGGCATGGCTTGTGGGCTCTTGAGACAATCCCTCTTTTTAGGCCTGGCTTCCAACAGCCATAGCAGGTGAATTTCACCGTTTTTGAACTGTTGTTGGAGCCAAGAGAATCAGACTTTTGGATTTGATACTACAATAAGGAAACTAGTTTTTATCTCTTTTTGTTTTCTCTCCCTGGTTTTCTCCCAGTCCCATTTATAGGAAATTTATTTCTTAGTGTCCTATAAAGAATCAAGCGAGTTTTTTTCATCAATCAGAGATTTTTGTATGTTTACACTTACTTATTTTCTGGGCTTCATTCATCAAGCTGGTACCCAAATTACTTCTCTAGTATCTGTAATAACACAAGCAAAACCTCTTCCCCATCTCTGGATAACTCCTGGATATTATTTGCCTCTTTCTCCAACCCATTCCCCTGAACATCCAAAAAGTCCCCAGAATCAGAGGGCAGAGGCTAAAGAACTGGAAATGTTTGTTTACTTTTGGATTTTTTGATTTTTTTTTTTTTGTCTTTTTGAGACAGGGTCTCGCTATGCAGTTCAGGCTGACCTTAAGCTCCCTTTTGTAGCCCAGGCTGGTCTCGAACTCGCATTGATCCTCCTGCCTCAGCCTCCCGAGTGTGATTTATATTCTTCATCCAACAAGGACAAATTAAGAGATGTGATGCTGCCTCGTGTTCTGTACTGTCCTCTTCAACTGAATCCTTTATAAGATTGCTTTCCTGAGTCTGAGGAATCAGTTGCAGACTCTGTTCCTCAGAGTGAGACTGCAGGGGCTCCAAAGCCACAGAGATAAGACCACGCAAAAACAACACATTTAAAGGGATAGGTTTTCCTTACTGGTGCCCTCGTTGCAGAGCTTTTATGACCTGCTTCCAGACTTTTAAGTCTAAAGCAGCTTTTCCTTTAGGTTTAGACGATAAACAATGTCTTTTTATAAGGAAAAACAATTAAAAAAAAACTTTTTGGTTTCACCTTTACCCCTGCTCCTGAGTAATGTCTCTATAAGGTGGATAAACTCTTTTTCTATCGAAGCAGAATTGCTCTGAGCTATTGCTGGTGATCTCGCCTACTCTGGGCATACTTTTCCCACTTGATCAGGCCTCTCTTAACTCACCCCTGGTCATCTTCCGTGGCCCACACTGCATGCCACTTGTTGTAATGTTCTGATCTGGAGCCAAAAGAAATGAGAAGACCAGATGAATTTAGCTCAGAGGTGTCACTGAGACTTATCTCTCTTGAAGTGAGCCCTGACCCTCAGAAGTACCTCATTTTTATTTGGAGTCAAGGAATGTGCTCAGGTGCATAATCACTTTAGTAAAGAAATGTTACAAACTCTGACTTCCATTTTCCCAAGGCTAGGTTCACACAAATACTAATTATAAAAGTTTCAAGCAAGGGAAGAGACTGATAATGGAAAACTTTTAGGGTAAGCTGTTATTTTTCACCTTGAATCTCAGCTTTCTAAGATTCCCAAACTGCTGCTGTCCCTAGGCTTTGTTTTATTGCTCTTTGCCTTTTGAGATGCTAATTACATATCTCTATAATCATGTAGATGAAATCTCTGAATTGGTAGCTTCTGAGGCAGCAAAGTATAGAGCGAATCAGATTAGAGATAACATCTGAAGTAAAAAAAAAAAAAGAAAGAAATGCATGAATTAATAGACTCTGAAGTGGAAAAACAACTGCAGAAACATGTAGAGGGAACCAGAGCAGAAATAACATCTGAAGTTAAAAAAGATATGTCTAAATTAATAGCATCTAAAGTAGGGGAACGTCTGCAGAAAGGTAGTGAGGATAACAGATAAGAAATAATCTCTGAACTAGAGAGAGAAAGGATAACTATGATAAGAGACTTCAATACTACTAAAGATATTGGTAAAAAAATTAGAAGAGAATAGAAAAATGATGGATTCCCAGATGGAGCAATATAGGAAAGAAATAGATTTCATGAAACAGTTTAAAAGAGATATAGAAAAAAAATTTCAATCACAAGTTAGCAAAACCATATGAACGAAAATGAAAATAGGGTTTCAGATCTTGAAGACACAGTCGCCGCCAGTGAAAAAGTAAGAAAAGATCTCTAAAAAGAAAAAAAACTAGGATGCAGGAAAAAAATAATTCAATATATGCAAGATAATGCAAAAATGAACAAAGTGAGATTAATAGGAATTAATGAGAAGGAAGAAGTCCACACAAATGATATAAAAAGAATAAGTGCAAAGTAATAGTAGAAAACTTCCCAAATATCAGAAAACAATTTGACTTTCAGTTAACTGAAGCATACAGAACCCCAAATAACATCAATCCAAATAAAAACGCACCCTGATATATAATAGTCAAGATTCCAGAAATTCAGCAGAAGAATAGAATACTAAAAGTTGCTAGAGAAAAGAAACAGATCATATTTAAAGGAAAACTCACCAGAACAATGACAAATTTCTCCTCACAAACCACGAGGTCAAGAAGAGCATGAAACAGAGTGCTTCAAGTCCTCCATGAAAACAAATTTCAGCCCAGACTGCTATACCCGGCAAAACTCTCTTTCAAGTATGAGGGAGAAGTGAAATACTTCCATGACAAGGAACAACTAAAGAATTTCATGATGTCAAAGCCAACCCTACACAGTACACTTAAAAATATTTTGGAGAGGGACCAAA
>PVJA010016137.1:0-44043 GCA_004027025.1 Myocastor coypus
CAGGCCACGCTTGGAGGTGGCTATAGATCAAGTATTGGCTGACCTTTCCTTTAAGATGATATTTCAGATAATTATACAATAAGGAGTGTGGTAGACAGCTTTGCTGTGCAGAAAAAGTCAGCTATCATGAACTGCCCCTCTGCTATCTTGGGTCACAGGAGATTACTCAAAGGCAGGCCCCGCTCCTGCTCTTGGAAATCCACCACTCAGAGTGAGGTGAGGCTTCTAACTGGCTGCCTCCAGCCAAGGGCTGAGAGCAGGAGGGATGTAGAGTAAGCCCCTTCTGAAAGACAAGGTCTCAGGCCAGCATGGAATCCAGGATTCAGCGGGCCTTAGCCTCTTTATTACCAGTGCACTTGCTGAGCCCAGCATCCTTCTGCTTCATTCTTTCCCAATATTTAAAAATTATATACAGTGTGTCGTGGCTTGTTTTCGTATCTTTGCATTCAAATGATCAGTAACAGGGAGAATTTGGAAGAAAGAAGTTACCCCACATGGTAAGCCTATAAGAAAAGGGGATCTTGGGAGCTGGCAAGATGGTTCAGTGGTCTAAAGAGCCTGCTTAGGAAAGTTTAGGCAACCATAGGGACCGCGGTTCAATCCCCAGCACCACATGCTGCATCAGCCTCACCTCCAAGGCAGGCTGAGCTGCCTATAATTAAAAAAAGAAAGAAAGAAAGAAAGAAAAGAAAAGGGGATCTGGCTGTGATAGATATGAACTCAAGTATTAAATATTTGTACGAGGGAGAAGGGGATTCTAGGCTCGATAGCCTGGAAGAGGGAGTCTGACAGTCAAAGCACTTCCTATCTGACAAGAGGCTGACCCCTCACTCTTATAAGACTGGCATTGAGAAATGTAGCCCCAGCGTGTGGAAGAAAGACATCAAATATGGATTCAGAGACTTCAAGGAACAACAGAAATGTGAAAATAATGTTATAGGAAGTGAGAAAAAACTATTTAATATTATATGAATACATCATAAATCATATTTATGAAAATAAAAATATGCACATGTGTATATCTACAGATGCAGATACATTATAAAAATCTCATAAATATATTTAAGGAAAAATCAAGATTTCTAAGAAAAGAATAAAAGTAGATTAACCCAATTTTGTCTGCAGCACTAAGCACAAATAGCCACAAAACTGTTAACTGAAACATTAGAAAGTTTGAGACTCAAGACCTTGATTGTATCATCAATTAATATGTGTTTCAGTATGTTATGCAAACCTTTGGAAATATTTCATCCATGTATCTCCTTTTTTTTCTAGTACTAGAATTAAACCCAGACCTTTGCGTTAAGCTATGCCCCTTAACTTAAGGAACCTCTTTTCTGTTTCTTCTGAGACAGCCTCGTTAAGTGGCCCAAACTGGGCTCAAGCTTCTTCCTCAGCATCTCAAAGTGCTGAGATTACAGGTATGCAGCACCACACCCAGATCTATCTATGTATCTTTCATGCAAATATATTGTACCCAACAAAAAAAAACATGAGTATGGTTTTCATGCTAGAGAGTACACAGGCCATATTAGCGCAGGAGCCAGTCCTCAGAATCCAGAGAACAGTGTGTTCTCATAGATCCACAATTGCTGTAGGGCTTCCAAGCCTCTGTCCTCATACCCTCCTTGCTGCCTCCTTCTGAATCCTAAGACTTGCATTCCCTATAGAATGTCATGTTCCTGGTGACACTTGCATATACTTTGGTCTTACAGCTCCTCTAAACGATGATAAATGCCATTTTACTCCAACATTTGGTAATCAAGGTGAAATTCCTATTTACATTGTATGATTTTTCTGGGAAAAATCATAAATGGAAAGAATCTTAGATTTGTTCAAGTTGTTTCTCTGTACCAACATGGACACGCAAAGAACATCTTCCTGGCCAAGTCACTGATAAAGAAATTGGACGATGGCTGTATTGTTCTATTTATATTTTACCAGCTGACATATTTTCAATAGGGAAAATGTGACAATTTTTTTGGTAGAAGGCATGCCTTGGCATCAGTATTGTTTTGTTTTTTACCTTTTTTGGCACTGAGGATTGAACCCAGGGCCTTCTCAATGAGCTGCATGCTAGTCCTCTTTTATTTGAGACACCCTAGTTTCAAACATATAAGTCTCCTGCCTCAGCCTCCTAGAGTGGATTACAAGCCTACACTTTTATCTGTTATTTCTGGTGCATCCTTTTTCTGAGTTAGGCTATATATTGGTATTTATGTCATGTGATATTGGATACATGTTAAAGGAATATATTAAAATGTTGAAATTTTTAAGTAGTATATTTCTGGTTAATTAAAATTTGCTTCTACAAGTCTTAATATATTTATAAAATTAATTGAAGTCAGCATAAGGATAACAAATCCTTATAGGAAAGTATACATCATACTTAGTTATCTCAAATTTATGTGTAAAATTGTATTTCTGTGTATTCAGCAAAAAGGCAGAAAGATTATAAACCAACTAGCAGTTGCTCCCATGAATATATATGTAGTTAATGGGACAATTGGAACAGTATATCTGAGAGTGATAATGTGAATTTTTTGCATGACCCAAATTTTAAATAAGAAAATCATATTCAAAATAGCATTTGGCATTTATTACTCACAAACCGTGGAGGAGATAAAGTTATAGGTGTACACACAAGCATCTACTTTTACAGGCATGGTCCTGCATGTGAATGAGAACGCTTGTGATGTCTCTGGGGAGTAGGGAGATCTGGTTATGCTTAGAGTGCCAGACCCCATCAGAGCTTAAGCCTGCAAGGTTTTGAATGCCAAATTAATAACTTTGGATTTGATTAGTTATTGATGTGGATATAGTGAAGGACAGCTTTAAAAGATTTGAGTCTAATTGCTATGACTAAGAATGGCACACTGATATCTGCCACTAGCTAGAAATACAACCTGCTCTCCAACCAGAGAGCAATCCTGCCAAGAGAAATGAGACCTAGAAAAGCCTGGGCTCTTGCAGGATATTTGTTGTGAAGGGGGCAATGGCATAGGAGCTCCACTGAAAGACGCTTTCGTTTACCTAAGTGAGCCTCCGTGAGACCCTGCAGTCCAGGGTCCTGATGGGCAGGCAGATCTTTGGGGGACCCACAGAGTAGTTCTTGGGTGTCTGCACAAGTGCCCAAGTGCTCTGCATAGCAAAGGCTGCCATGACCATCTTCCCTCTAATGCCGCACATTTAGGAACAAATATTTAACTTTTTCCACGAAACTCTCCACACTAGTGAGGCTTTCCCAGGATAAAAACTAAGTGGATTTTCTGTCTTGAAAGAACTCTTTTACATGAAAATGAAATGAAACTTTCCTCTTCCCATCAAAGAAAGTCTTCCATTTCCCACATAAAGTGCAGAAGGAGAACATTTTTAAATTTGAAAATCTTAAACCCACTCTTTCACTGTCACAGATAAAAATCCATTATTTCCCGATAACGTATTGGCCAGAGCGAAGTAAAACCAGACGTGATTGGAACCGAAAGCCATCCAGTTTTATTTTTCCACGCACCTCTGATTTACAGTGAAGCCTGGCTGTGTGCAGATGATAGTTATGAGCAAAGGTTGGCATCAATTGGAGCTCCAGGAAGAACTATCTCCATATGGGGAAAAATACCTTCTTTTTAGAACCTGTGCAGCAACCGACAACATAGGCACAGCAGAGATCAATGCGACAGGCATAGTTGTCACATAATGATTAGAGAACGATCGCTCATAATAATCTTCAATAGACTCCTCAGATGAGAGCTTGATTATTTGGACATATCACAGTGTTAATTATGGCTACGCTGCACTTGCAGCCTAATTCATATTTTTACAGTATGTGACATTTGAAAGCTTGAGGTAATTTTTAGCATCTTATTAGGAATTTGAAATTCAGTTTGTAGTGTTAGCTACAAACATCAGCCTTTTCACTTAGCACCCATTTGTCAAATGGACTTGGGAGGCGTCAGGATCTAAGAAGCAACTGAACTTCTAGGACATCGCAAGAACATATATTCATCATTTTCCATGAAATGAACAAGATATGAATAACCCTGTACAGTCAGTATAGTGCTTTGTCTCCATCTGCAGCAATGTGAGGCTCCACTAGGTACTGCCTTGGTAACCTCTAAGTTGGTTTCGTGATCAATCCCTTCTGAGAGGCCTGGCACTGCTACCCCCCACAGCAACAGCACCATCCAGTCACACCCTTCAGAATTTTAAGTAGTTAACCAATCTATGAAGATCAGTGAGATACTGGCAGAATTTTTCACATACCCCAGTTTCTTTTGGAGACCCAGAGAAAGCATCATGCCTCCAGAAGGGTAAAGAAAAAAATCCAGGACTAGTTGGAAAGCTTCCCTGCTCCGAGACATCCTGAATGTGGAGGTTATAAGCATGGAGATTATAACACATCACATTGCTGAGCTTAGAGCCTATCTTTACACTCCACCATCACCAAAGAGTAGAAGAAATGGGAGATCTGGTTCTTAGGGAAAAAATGAAGGACCACTGAGTACATTCTGTGTCAGTCTCATCTGTGAATATACCCACAAGCCCGCAACCCATCTCCTCACTCCCTACTTCCTGTGGGTTCTCCAGTGCTTCACAGCCCCTTGGCTGACCCTTCTCTTCCTCCCTGAAAAGCAAAGAATTTTCCCATCTCTTTGGGTTCTATCACCGGTATCTAATATGAGTGAATCAGATTTCTCATGACTGCTAAATAATTTTTTTCACCTTGAATAATATTTACATTTGAATCTCTGATACAAATTATTCCTACCCAGTACATTAATACTTATGATACAAATTTTAGGGTCTCTAGATAGAAAATTATAAATGTAAATATGAGAATTTTGCTTATTAGGTCTACAAATAGGGCCAAATTAGGACATAAATTAGGCCCATCTTGAAGTGTTTTATAGGGACTGGACATGGTGGCACATACCTTCATCCCAGCACATGGGAAGCAGGGGCAGGAGGATCATTGTGAGCTCAAGTCCAGCCTGAACTGGATAGTGAGACCCTGTTTGAAAAAGACAAAAGACAAAAAATGTCTTCCAGGAAATACTATTTATTTTCTAAATTAACCAAAAGGGCTTTAGTCAAAAATTCTTAACACACACCTATCCAGTCTATCAGATGTTGTTACTAGGATCATCAAACAATCCTGGAGACTTTTATTTTAGGATGTTAATTTTGCTTTTGTTTCTGTTAAGAAAATGTAACTAGAACTATCTGATGGAGCAGATATTTTACTGGGCTATTAATCCCACAATGTTTAAAATACATTTAAAAAAAAGTTTACAGACTTGAATATGACTTGCTCCTTGGAAATTCTTATCAAGAATATTTCTGGGGTCAGCCAGATAACTCAGCATAGTAAAGCACCTGCTTACGCAGATTCAGGAGGCAGGGGTTTGATTCCCTGCATGTCATGCCAGCCCTGTCCCCAGGCACACTGAGACAGTGATTGAAACTGTGCATGGTGATGCGTACCTGTAATCCCAGTGCTTCGGAGGCTGAAAACAGGAGGATTACTACAAGTCCAATCCGCGTAATGAGACTCTGTAGACCCTGTATTAAATACATATAAAAGAACATTTTCAAATACCCAAATTAGCATATAGTCAGTAAAGAAAGGGAAATGTTCAGCAGAAATATTGAGCTGGTGTATGGTTATGTTACCATAGCCATAACATAACAGTGTTAGCTTCAAGGAATGAACTGAAAACAAGGCTTGAAACAATCATATCCTTCACTCCTTTTCCACTTTATTATGACATATTCATACTTTTTCATTGCTTTGTTAGAAGCTATCTTATCATGTTAACTAATACAAATTACTTTTCCTTTTAATGTAAGCAACATAGTTTTTCAGAAAAAGAACATTTTTACTAAATGCTTTCAATTCCCATGAATTTTCACTTCATGCTCTCTTGAGTAATTTTCTTAGGTTTTGCTTGTTGTTTATTTTTTTCTTTCCAGTACTAATGAACACAACTCTAGCTCTTTTTTTATTTTTTTATTTTGAGGCAGGGTCCTACTAAATTGCTTGGTCTGGCCTCAAAGTTGCAATTTCCTGCATCAGCCTTCCAAATAGCTAGGACTACAGGCAAGGGATATCATATTCTGCCCATCTTTTTGAATTGTTTTGAACTTCACTTTGTTTCGTTTTGTTTTTCCTTTCCCTGGTAATAAAATATGATATCATATAGTCTTCACTTTGTCTAGTTCAGATTATCTGAAAGTAGTCTCAAAGTTAGAGATAATTTCACAAGAAAGATCACAGGGAGTTTATAAGCCTTTTAAAGAAATCACTGAAAAGTTTTAATCCAAAGGGGAAGTCAACAATGCTGGCATAAAAAGAAACAATGACAAATGCATATGGGTCACATTAACAAAGTAATTGATGAGTCTCAACTTCATTTTACAATGACACAGGATCTAATATCTCCTGCTATCTTAATGATCAATATCATTTGCAACAGCTGAGTCAATCCTGCTACAATTGGCATCAATCCTTATGATAGCTGGAATGACCAAATCAATTTAATGATTTGATGTAATTATTACATAGCTTTCCTTTCTTTTCAAAATATTTGTGTTGAACTTACTCATTTTTCACATTTGTATACATTTCACACTTGAGAGAAAGAGATCCTATATGTTGGACTAGAAACTCAAGTTGAATTTAAGTAGTCCAGCCAAATACTCCTCTACTCCACACAAATGTCTCCACTTAGAACAGCGGTTCTCAACCTGTGGGTTGCGACCCCAGCAGGGGTTGAACGACCAAAACACAGGGGTCGCCTAAAGCCATTCCGAATCATAACTATAGAAAAATTACAGTTTTGAAGTAGCCATCAAAATTATTTTTTTGGTTTGGGGTCACCGAAACATGAGGAACCTTATTGCGGGGTCACGGGATTAGAAAGGTTGACAGCCACTGACTTAGAAGGTCTGGATTATGGAACATGAATATGAATCCTCAACATGAAAACAACTACCCTAGCAAAATCTATCTAATCAAACCTATCAAAAGCCTACAGTTTTAGGGGAAGAGTTAGACATTAAATTGTAGTTAATTCTAATCAAGTTCAGCTCTTAACACAAAATAAACTTCCCATTCCCCACCCACTTCCTCATAGCAGAAGGTTGAACATATATTCCCATTTCAATTTCCACCTAGCTTACAAAAGCTGGTGTGGAACACAAGGAGAGTTTCTATAAATATCAGGACTCCACCCTCTGATTGATCACTGAGTTACAGGCCAAGTGTGAGAGAAACTTGTTGCTGTGCCTTCCCCCATTGTGCAATGCCCCCCGATTCCTTGTGACTTCTAGGAGACTTAAATCAATAGTGCAGCCTTTTGTGTCTCTCTTTTTCTCATTTTGGAAGCTAAACATTAAGAACTAAGACATTCAAAACAAACCTATGTATACAGAAAATGAAAAAATTAAATATACATGTCAGAAAAGGTTCAGAAAAGAACAGAGAATACTTTAAATTTACAGTTCTAGCTTTGCTTTGGTATAGAATAAGGCTGAAACAATTTTTTTAAATGCAAGCAATAATTAAAATCAGTAAGCTATGCAGGAAGCAAATATAGTTTTCAGCTACTGCTTTATTTCATTTAAAGACTAAATTTTCAAAATGGAAAGAAAATATACACATACAAAGAAACAAGAAAGTATAGTTCATTCATAGGGAAAAAATCAACAGAAATTATCTCTGAAAAAAAAGGCCAGCTGACAGATATACACAATAAACACTTTTAAACTGTTGCCTTATACATTCACAAACAACTGGAGAATAATGTGGGGAAAGCTAAATCAATATGTAAATAAATGTAAGTATAAATCAACAGAAACCAAGAAAGGAATAGTGGAGCTATGAAGTGTAATAACTAAAATGAAAAATACACAAGAGGGATCTAAAGGCAAATTTGAGTAACTACACAAAGGACTCAATGAATCTGAAACAGGACTATTGAAATTACTGTATTGGAGGAACGGAATTTCAGGAGACCTGAGGGACACCAATATATGCATTATGGGAGTCCCAGGAAGAAAAGAAAAGAAAGATAGGGCTGACCAGATAGCTCAGCAGACTAAAGTGCCTCCTTAGGCAGATGCAGGTACCATGCTGGCCCTGCCCCCAGAATGATTGAGATTGGGCGTGGGGCACACATCTGTAATCCCAGTGCTTGGGAGGCTGAAAACAGAAGAATCAGAGTTCAATCTACATAGTGAGACCCTGTACAGCCTGTAGTACCTGTTCTAAATACATGGAAAAAAGACAGTAGAGAATATTCAATAAAGAATATTCATAGATATTAAATAGCCAATGATGACAAAATTTCCAAATTTAATGACAGATCTGAATATAAACATAAAAGGTCCTCAATAAGTTTCAGGTAAAATGAACTCAGAGATCCACATGAGAGACAAAGAAAATCTTGAGAGTAGCATTTTCCAGAATGGACTGCACTAGGCCACAATTAAGCCTCAATGGACTTTAAAAAGGTAGATTACAAAGTATCTACTCTAACCACAAGAAGGTAAAGTTAAAAGTCAAAAAGAGAAGTAAAATGAAAATTCACAGATTTGTGAGACTCAAAACAATACACTGTTTAAAAATGGATTAAAAATTTAAAAAGAAATTTAGAAAACAGCAACAAATACTAGAAACAAAATACGACATCCTAAAACCTAAAGCACCACACCAATTTAAGAAAACAATAACATGAGACGAGTTAAATCTATGATGCTTACATATAAAATAAAGAATTCTGTAAAATCTATAATTTATTTTAATACTAAGGAAATGAAAATGTAAGAACTAAATCCTAAGGCAAAAGAAGGAAATGAAGTGGTAATAATTACAGTAATAATAAAAGAGATTATGGAAAAAACAATGGAGAACATTAATAAAATCATTTTGGGGGCCAGAGAGATAGCTCAGTAGAATAAGTGCTTGCCTGGCAAGTGCAAGGTCCTGAGTTCAATTCCTGGTACCAGGAATAAATAAATAATCAATTAATAAAATCATGTTTAAAAGTCAGTGAAATTGACAAGCCTTTCACTATATGAACCAAAGAATTAAAATTAACTAAACCATAACTGCAAATGAGAACATCACTGTCATTTCTTCCAAAATAAAGAGGATTGTAAGAAAGCACTATTGACAATTATATATGAGAAAACTGGTCAATCTACATGAAGTGGACAAATTTCTAAAAACGCCAAACTAAACAAGACTAAATCATAAAGAAAAAGAAAACTGAATAGACATAGAATTAATGAGATCAAATCAGTAGTCAGAACCCTACGAAGATTTGATGCCTTCTCAGGTAAATTCTACTGAACATTTAAAGAACAATTAACTTCATCCTTATAGACATGTCCAAAAAAACTGAAGAAAAGGGAGTACCTATTAATTCATAAAAACAGCACACGAAGTCACTACCAGAAATAAAGTAAGCATTAGTTCAAAAGTCTTCAACAAAATGGTAGTTAACAAACCTCTGAAGAATTTTCTAAGGATTCTCAAATGAGATTTATTCATGGAAGAAAATAATTGCTACCAAAATCAATCAAGAAGATGCAATATGCTAACAGAATAAAGCAAAGAATCCCCCCTGATCACCTCAATTAATGAAGGAAAGAGCTTGAAAATTTTCAATGCATTCACATGGCCAGAAAACAAAACAAAGCAACAATCAACAAATTAGGGATAGAAGAAAATTACCTTGCATTACAAAACACCAAACAGGAAAAACCTGCAGCTAACATCATACGTCATGGTGAAAGACAGAAAACTGTTCCTCAAAGACCAAAAACAGGACAAAAATTGTATATTAGTTAGCTTTCCTGTCTCTGGGGTACAATATGCAATACTCACAATGTGGAAGAGAGGTTTAATTTGGTTCACAATTTCTGGGTTTTCTGTCCATGGTGAGCTGACTCCCAGGCAAGATCATCATTCCAGCAGGGTCTGGTGGAGGAAAAATTTCAGTCCACTGTGGCCAGGAACTAAGTGAGGGGAACAATGCCAGAGATGAAAGAACCGAGGACCATCCCCACCACCCAAAGTCACACCTCCATGACCAACCTGTAGACACCCAGAAGTAATCTCCCAGGTAGCTCCCACACCAATCAAGGTGACACAATGAAGCTTTGCCACCATAGATTGCCACTATTGCCACCATTGTTTTTACCCTGCTCTAGAAATTTTTAGCCATAGTGCTTAGTCAAGAGAAAGGAAGAAAGGACAGACAAAATGGAAAGATTACAGATAATCTCTATTTATAGATGACATATTTTTAATACACAGAAAGCCCTTAAGATTAACAAAACAAAAAAGTCACGAATAAATTCAGAAAATTAGCATGATTAAAAGTCAGCACACAAAAATTTCTTGAATTTGTATGTTTTAATAAAGAACAATCTGAAAGGGAAACTGTGGAAGTATTTTACACACTATAACATAAAAATAATAAGATATTTAGGTGAAAGGTTTGCACTATAAAAACTACAAGGTATTGATGAAAGAAATTTGAAAAGATAATAGCTAAGTGGGAATACATTCTATGTTCAAGGATTGGAGGATTTAATATTAAGATGACAACTTACCCAAAGCAATGAACAGATTCCAGTGACTTTTTGTATACAAATTTAAAAAATAGCCTAAAATTCATATGGAGTCAATAAACTGTGATTCTTCACCAAAAGAATTCTGATAAAGAATACAGTCAGGGATAACCCCTACCTAATTTAAAGTTATGATAATCTAAAGTTTGGTGCTTAAAGGTAGCCACACAGATGAATGAAATATAGTAAACAAATCCTTGCATATGTGGTCCAATGATTTTTCACAAAAACATCAGGACCTTTCAATGGAGAAAGAACATTTTTCAATAAACAATATTAATGAAATTGGATATCACATGAAAATAAAACAGAATGAAGTCAGTCCCCTATCTAGCACCATACACAAAATTAAGTCAAAATGGAAAAGAGAATCAAGCCATAACATTCTTAGAAGAAAATATAAGGGCAAAAACTTCATTACATTGGCTTTGGCAATGATGTCTTAGAGCACAAAGATGAGGCAACAAGAAATAAAACAAATAGGTGAATTGGAATTCACAAAAAATTGGAAGCCTATATTGAAGTACCCATCAATGGATGAACGGACAAACAAAGTAGGTTACGCATATACATATAAGAAGACGTAATTCAGCATTAGGAAAGAAGTGAGACATTGCTAATTAGTAGAGTCCTTGCCTAGAATGCATGAGCCTACATTTGATTACTGATAACAAAATAAATAAGTAAATGGAAGAAAAGTCTTGATGCCTACTACAACACAGACAAATGTGAAAGACAGTAAGCTAACTAAATAAACCCATTACAAAAAGGCAAATATTTTCTGATTCCACTTACATGAGCTTCTTAGAGTAGCCATAGTGGAGTCAAAACTAGAATCGTGGTCACCGAAGGGGCCAGGCTGGGGGTGGGGGGGTGTTCTTGTTTGATGTGTAGAGTTTCAGTTTTGCGCAGTGAAGAAATTCTGGAGCTCTGTTTTCAGAACCATATAAACATACTTAGTACTGCTGTAAATTTAAAAGTAGGTACAGTGACACTGATTCTATCTTTTTATTTTACCATCATAAGATTTTTTCTGAAAAGAAAAGAATAAAGTGGAAACTCCTTCAGTTTGAAGAAAAAAGAGAAAGTGGGAAGGTTAATATCCTGATCCGGCTGAATTTTATTTCAACAGCATCTACATCCTGAGTGTGTCAGCAAATGCTGATTCAAGAATGAAGGCAAGGTAAGAATACACCTCCCTCCAAAGAGGAAGTCGGAAACAGGGACAGCTCTGTGCGGCCAGGGCCCACCTGCGCCCTTAGGGCCCTGCCGGGCTGCAATTGACACTGAGGAGAGCTAAGCTGGCAGAAGTCACGAGGGGTGAGCTTGCACCCGAGCGAAGCTGAACACAGCAGCAGGTGTTTCTATGGTGATGGGAGTAAGCTGGGGATTTAAGGATTTCGGGGATGGAACCTGGACAGCCAACACAGAATAAAAAAGTGGAAGGAAATGTACCAACCATTAGAGACTCTGTAGCTGAAAACTATTGATTTCTATATCATATTAATCTTCACATTTTCTGAGAAGAGACTTAAAGTAAGCCAAACTAAGCTGTTCCCGTGAACCTTTTAATTTACTATTCTAATGAAAAGGGTGAACGATAGCTCTGAAGGTTAAACAGACAGTGAATTGCAAATTACAAACTGCAAGCTTTATTGATTCCTTATGAAAGCTTTTCGTTGAGAGCCATTTGCTGGCAAACTTTATTCTCAAATTTTAGCAGTTATTACTATTTTTATTTAATAATCAGCATTATTTTTTAATGAAAAGCCTTTCTTAATGACATTTTTCTCAGATCTTTTCAACTTTACCTCTAGTTTATGTCATAGGACAGCAACCTCAAGCAAAAAATGTGATTGAACTTTTCAAACAAGAAATTCAGGACAAATAGTCTGAAGTTGTAAGTCTCTTTGTAGTCATTATATTGGAGTTCAGTCCACAACTGCGTAAGATATTTTGAGAGCCACTTATTCCTAGAAAGATAAATTTAAAATATCTCCCTGAAATATCACTATCCAGGGGGAAAAAAGCATACTATTATGTTTTAAATTATTTTTAAAATATCCAAGCAGTCATAAAAATTTCAGAAAAACCAACACGCACTTGTAAATCATTTTCAGATATGTATCATCCACATCTCTTCCAGTTTTCAATTTCTACTATGCCCTAGAATTTTCAAAGGAGGTAAAATATCACTACTATTTTTCTTCTAGAATTTTAATATGTTTAGATAACAGACACAAATAGCTCAGAATACCAGAAGGAATGGGAGGCCCATGCAATGAGTGTTCCCTTCGGTTTCTTTCCATTTCTTCTTTCTGTTCAGGATACCTTTCCCTTTCTGCTTCATCTCCAGATTTGAGCTTCCCTCTCCACTGAGCTACCAGGAACTCAATTCCACAAACACTGGCTTCCCATCCACTGTGTATATGAGTAAGATACAGTTTCAGTCTCATTATCCAACATCCAGGAAGGCAAAAGAGCCCCGCCCCACCACCTATCCAACTTCCACCCTGACCAACAGACTTCAGTCTCATTCATATTCTTTCATGAATTATTCATTGACACAGGAAAGTATAATCCCTCACTGAGAGAAAACTAAATGTTAGTAAACATAATACAGTCAACCATCCAAGTGAGCCTTAGTAGGCTAATCTTTTCAGAAGAAACAGAGGTTGTTCCATTGAATTGATTTATTAAACCTCAGTAAATTGCACCTGTAAAAGGCAAAAAGCATAAACAAGTTCAGTTTGGACACAAGAAACTAAAACATATAAGTACTGAGTAAATTCTACTCAAAAATAAACTCATTGATGTAGTTATATTGATTTAATAAAACATATAAAGACAGCAGACAGCCTTAACAGTATAGGGTCGTCTAACAGTATAGAGTAATGAACGTACCAGCAGTAGTGACAGCAACAGCAGCAGCAGTTGCCATAGTACTTCTAGTAACTACATTCTTATTATCCCTACCTCTGCTCAAGCCCTAGGGTTTTACATATATTAACTCATTTACTCACCTTCAGGATGGGACTAAGAGTTAAGCACATGTAAAAGTTGAGGAGCACTGAGTTCTAGTACATCAACACCAGTAGATATCAAAGAATTCAAATTAGATTCTCACCAGCTAAATAAGAAATGAATCATAAGACATTTAAAAATAAACCAGACCAATTCAGTATTTTTAAACATATTTAACATTTAATTATTCAAAGAAACTACATGTTAAATAAGAAAATCTCCATATTTTAGACTGTAGTTACAGTTATGGACTGTAGTTACATAAAATTGCTTATTTTGTTAAGGATTACTTAAAGAAAATTTAGCTTCAAATAATCTTTCAAAAAGAAAAAAAGTGAGGAAAATTGATGATTTCAGCAGTCAGCTTCCAAATACATTCAGAGAGCAAGAAAACAAAAACCAAACAAAAGAAAGTAGAAAATAACAATAAAGAAGAGTGCAGAAATCAATAAAATGGGTAGTGCAAAGATATAATGGAAACTATAAATGGACAGAAAACTATTTGAAAGTGTATACTCCAAGTTGTTCATAGCAACAGGAGCTCCTAAGAGAGGAAAGTGAAACAGGTCAGGGGTAGGAGTAGACATCAAACGAGACAATTTTACCTCATAGTATATATATGTATACATACAATTTTCATTGTTTTAATAAAGCTTACTTATTTGTTTTAATTTCAAAAGAAGTACAAAGAGGATAACATATTATCCACCTTCCAAGAGAGAAGAAGAGGGAAGGGGAGGGAGAAGAGGGATCAGTGGGGAAGAAGGGAGGGGAGGGGAGGGGAGGGGAAGGGAAGGGGAGGAGAGGGGAGGAGGAGGAGGAAAAGGTGAAATTAAGGAAGACAAAAAGAATGGAGAAAAGCCGGGCGTGGTGGCGCACGCCTGTAATCCCAGCACTCGGGAGGCTGAGGCAGGAGGATCGGTGAGAGTTCGAGACCAGCCTGGGCTACAAAACTGAGCTCAAGGCCAGCCTGAACTGTACAGTGAGACCCTGTCTCAAAAAGACAAAAACAAAAGAATGGAGAAGGACAAAAAGCTTAGGCAGTTTGAAGGAAAGCCCTGTTTATCTCTGGCATCTTCTGTCTTCATTTCTGTTCTCGCCTTGAGATTTCTGGTCCTCTGCAGCTATCTCACTGCAGTCTTCAATCCCATTTACCAGAAGCTCCAAGTTCTACTTTTCTTCTGTGCATTTTAATTTTATTGTCTTATTTTCACTTACAAGGGGGAAAAGTTAGCTAGACCAAACCATGGTAAAACACTAAATGTATCTGACCACTCTGGTGGCATTTTCAAATCATATCTCAGGGCCAGGGATATAGCTCAGCAGCATAGCACCTCCCTAGCAAGGGTGAAGTAATGAGTTCAATTTCAAAAAAATGAAAAGTTTAAAAAGTGAAATCATATTTTAGCAGCCAATTCAATCTCTTAAGTAGTGTGATATGATGTGAGAGAAATGGGGTAAAATAGAATTTTAGCCATTGGACAGATATTTACTAAGTGACTCCTATGTTTCAGGCAGTGTGCTCAGTAGCTTTTCAGGAATGAAAAATAAAACAAGAAGGCTAAAGAGATAGCTCAGTGGTCTGAGAGCCTGCTGAGCAGGCACAAGGACCAGAGTTTGATCCCTTGTACCACATGCTGTGCCAGCCCCAAAATTAGGCTTGGTGGTGCAAGCCATGCTGGGGAGGCTGAGGCAGGAGGATCACCACAAGTCTGAGCTGCATTGCCAGACCCTAAATCAACAATTTTTTAAAAAATAGATAAAGCAAGATATACAAATTTATTCATAAATATTAAATTGTAGCTAAAAATAAATGGCAGATAAACCGAACACAATGGCAGGCACTTGCAGTTCCAGTACTCAAGAGGCTGAAGCAGGTAGATCACCTGAGCCCAGGAATTCTTGATTAACTTGGGAAACAGAGAAACCCTGTCTCAAAAAAAAAAAAAAGTAATAAGTATTATAATAAAATAATCACCTATCACAATATGCTCCCAGTACAGTATGGACACAAGTAACAATGGGAATGGCTTCTTAAGGACACAGTATTAAAAGTGACCTTCCTAGAGAAGGAAGAAGAAGAGCAAAGAATGTCAAAGGCACCAAATAAGAGCATACGCAAAGGCCCTGGGGTAGGAAGCACCGTGGCATAGCTGAGCAATAGCAAGAAGGCTAATGTGGTTGCAGCAGGAGTGGGCAGCCCAGGGCAATGAGAATGTGAAACACAGCACCTACAGTGATGGACCTTCTGAGTCATGATGCGCTGTTGGGATTTTACCCTTATTTAGCACAGAAGATATATTTTGGGGCCAGAAGACTTCCTATAAGCTTCAAAGCTCCCATGTGTGACAAATTCTATCTATGTTAAATATCTATTTCTGGCTCTGTCATCATTGTGTAGCTGTGAATCCTTATTTCCCTCTAAACTATCACCCTTGCTAGGAAAACATGTGACACAGACTTCTTTGGTATCCATCCCATTAGGCTGGAACCATACCTGGTGTTTTATTTATTGGACCAAATGGGAAGATTCCTCCTCTCTCCTGGGAGCTCTGATGGGCGGCAGTCCCTGCTTCCCTGTGTAAGTGAGCCCGAGATTGTTATCGAATAAGGCTCTGGATGTGTTCATAAAAGCACCCTGGGAAGCCTGTGCATCCTGCCGGTTTATTGCTCTTGACACAGCATGTCCATTACATTTAACAACCCTTTACTTGCTGCCACATTTTATCCTTGCTGGACCACCTCAAGAAGCCCACAGGCTGTGCAGTATTACTCCCATCTTAGAGACCTTGGCAACAGTCAGGGTAAACAGGAAAAAAAAAAAAAAAAAAAAAAAAGATGCAGCAGTTCTGCATTCTTAAGCATGGGGTGGACCCTTCCAGTTAACCTAACCATGCTTTAAATTAAGTATGTAAAACACAAATCAGTTTGGGTGCCCTAGAAGAGCAATCAGTGCAGACAGGGGGAGTTCATCTAGACTATTCCAGTCTTCTCCCTACGCTGGCACTTGAAATCAGTGCATCCTCTCAGGGATCGAGGAAGCCTACGTGATTGACAAGTGGAAGGGAGACATGCCCCTGCATTTCTATCACAAACAACCCATCTAGGTAAGAAAACTGTGCGTTTGATCACCTCTTCCTCTTTTTTTCCTGCTTTACTACATAAACCATGGCCTTACTAAGAAGTCTACTATAGTTTACTAAGAAATGCTGACTCAGTAGTGACCTAAACCAACCAAGACAAATTAGCTCAGGTCAGAAAAAAAAAAAAAAAGGAAAGAAAGAAATGCCCAAACCCTGTATGTTTGTAAGATTTTAAACCTCCAATCATCCTGTTCACCTCTTTCCAGTCAATCACTGTTGAGGAGCATTAAGCCAATTTGGAAATCAGACTCTCCACAGAACAATCATTTTGAACAGAGCCATCAGTCTGAATGCAAATGAAACTCCAAGAAACCAAAGACCAGCCGCAAACTGGCACCTTTTCCCCATGGAAAAGCTGACATCCTTACTTTAGTCCCATTCAATTAAAGTCTCCCATTCAGTAAGGCAGAAAATTAGCAGCTGAGGACACGGACAGCAGAAAGAGGAGCGCCTGAGATAGGTCACTGAAGAGCCCCACAAACCAGAGGAGAGAATCAAGGGGCCACCAGGTCTGCAGCTTTGGAACGAAAGTTCTCAACTTCACAGGGACAAGATTTCTCAATTAACCTCATGCCAACGTTTATGTTGTTTATACCAGTCCTCTCTCATCATGGAAAAGCTCAACTATATTTGACTATCATTTTAAGTGAGCAATTTGCACCTTTACTTTTCAGAGCTTTATAAAGATAAATTCTGCAGAAAAATGCAAATTCTGGGTGAAATTGCTGGTGTTGGTGCTCCAGATTCTATGCAAAGTTAGACATAAGGGGAAAAAATTGTGTTATTAGGGTGACCAGACATCATCATTTGTCCAAACTGGGGAAGTTCTGGGAAGGCAAAGGCTGTTATAGAACCAGGCCACCCTACTTATTATTTTTATTGTGATGAGAGCAAACTGTAGGGAGGGAATAATTCATTTTTGCTGGAAAAGCACTGAGGTAATATAAACTGCATTTACATAATTCATGTCTACTAAGAGATACGGAGATCTGGCTTGACTTCCAATTCAAACAGTGATGCGGTACACAAACACGAACATCTTTTAGTCCTCAAGAATGGCCATATGGAGAGGAATGTTCGCGTGAACGTGGCTCAGGCACAGAATATTTGTCTTGACAGACTCATCCTTCCTGCCACCAGGGGGAGGAGGTAGGAAAAGGCTGGTGCCTTGCTGAAGCTAAGATTTGGTCCTTTAGAAGAAGAGAAAGTGAGACCATGGGATATGCCGCGCCACTGCAGAACTATGATGGAGCTGAATTCTTGTTATCCTTGTGTTCATATTATTCCCAAGAGTCTTGACAGTCTTTCTCACCCTTCTATTTTAATCACAGTTCAATCCTGGTGGGCCTTCTGAAGACCCTTTCTCAGACTTACTAAAACCCTGTAAATGGAGATTTTAGTCCCACCCTCCTGTTCCTGCATCAGAAATTCTTTGCCCCATAATATTCTGGTCCTCTTGTTACTTTGCACAAAATAAAAGAGAGAGAAAGATTATAGTTGCCAAAGTAAGACATGTCTTAATTTGCAAGATGATTTTTGGTTGTCTATGTAATAGTCTCCTAGTACGTATTTCCTATTAACTAAGAGAAATGAGGTAATAGCTATATCAGATCACACTTTTCTTAAAATGTTCCCAGTTGTTCCAGCTTATAATCTACACATCAACATTTGTTTACTTGTACTCTTTAAATGTTTCTAGCTATTTTCTGTAGGACATTTCTAACATACATTTTCACAACATGCTTCCACACTGGAGCTCTGACCTCTGTTTTTCTCCACAGGTGTCATTAAAGTCCTAATGAGACAAAGACATATAGAATGAAGTCTGTCACTAGAGAGAAGGCTCCTAGAGGACAGAGGCTTAGGATCCACCCATTTTGATAAAAACGTAGCATTGTTTCTTTATTGCTTTTAATACCATGGAAATATGACAAATTGCAAAACTGTGAAAGGTTTAGTTTGTTAATTTATTTGCTTTCATTTTCTCAAGAGGAAATGTTTGTAAAAGTCTTTTAAATAAGTTAGGGCAAAGAGGGGTCCTCATGGTGAGCCAGCATTGCCCCCGAGTCCATGGTAGATGATCTGAAGGCCCATTCAATCGCTGAATCTTTCCTACATCGAACAAGTTGGAATCTAAGCTTTCATTTTAGGACAACGCCACTAGTCACAGAAATACCACTTTAATCACACTTATAAATTAGTAAGGGGCCAAAGCCTTGTGTTCCTCTTGCCCTATAAACATTTCCAAATACATCACTGGATAAAGTAAGTAAAAATTAAAAAGTCAGCTTTAACTAGTCACGAAAAATATTTCTGTAATCCTAACACTCTGGGAGGCTGGGCCAGCCAGTTCGTAAGTTCAAGCCCGGCTTGAGCAATTCAGAAACTTTGCCAGACCCTGCTTTAAAATTAAGAAGTTAAAAATAGCCGGGGAGGTAGGTCATTGCTAAGGCTCTTGGTTTAATCTCCAGTACAAGCACGTGCCCTTGCATGTGCACGTGTGCACGCGCTTACACACATGCACACACACACACACACACACACACACACACACGTGGGCTCATTTTTATTCTATTTTTAAATACCTAATGAGACGGTAAGCGGGGAGCCTGCATCCAAGGGCAACAAAGGTTTTGCAGCGGCCTAGGGGAGGGGCTGTGCTGAGATTGGCCTGTGCGGGAAAGCACAGGGGCTCCGGCCGCCGCTGCTCTAAGACTGCATTGGCGACAGAAGCTTACTAACACAGGCACGCAGAATTTAGGAGGCTCGGAGCCCTGTTTAAACCAGGCTTTCAATTCCCTCCCGGGCCGTGCGTCCTTGGTCCTTCCTGTATCAGATTCTAAATGAGCAGCTGCGGCCCGTGCTCGCTCTGCGCCGCAGCTCTGGTGCAGGCCACCCCCGCAGAGCCCCAGCCCGACCCACCCCCGGCCAGATCGCAAAAGCGCATTATGCTCCGCGTAGCCACCATTTCCTACACAGAGGCAGCGTTTAAACAAAAAAGCTTTCCTCAGCTCTCGTGCAATCTAGGTTGCAGGCCTATTTCGTAACATTAATTCTCTCCCTCACCAACGGCCACATCAATTCAGGACTTTATAAACTATTTCAGGGATCCGATTTATCAGGGCTGACAGTGCCTCACGCTGAAATAAACAGCACTGCCTCAGCCTAGCACACTCCGAGGCTCCTATTTATCATGATTTAATTCAAGGGCCTAAAATTCTCTGACATTATTAATAGTAAGATGAATCACTGGAAAACTACAGAATCTGTGACCAACGAGGCTGAAATAATCCATTTTGGTGAAAATGTCTGTGCGGAATTGCATTCTCTGATGGCCGGAGCTCTGTCATTAGCAGCTCCGTATGCATGGGTGGGGGGCACTGAAGCGTGAAGCCCCTCAAGAGGAGAGAGACTGGCGGTGGCAATTTACTTCCTAACTGCTCACACGGAGCTCCAAAGGAGGCAGGTGTGGAGACAGGACAATATCGTCAGCCCGGGGCTCTTCTTCTGGGTCTGTTACTGGAATGGAAATGCACTAATTTAAGTCATTTTGCACTTGATTAACTTTGGGTTTGAATCTGAGTAGAAGCTGAACCTGGAAATCTCCTGGTTAATTGTGAGAACTGTACTTCTTAGCTGCTTAAGAGCCACGTGATCGGATGCTCAGGATGAATTTTAACTCCTGACTTTTGCTTTAAGGTCTTATTATTAGCATGACCCTCGTCCCCAAGTTAATGGAAAAGACATTTCCATTTCCACATACGTTTCCTTTTTTAAAAGAAACTATTAGGGGAGAAAAGAAGAACTAAGAAAGCATTTGTTCGTTCCTTACTCTGAGAGCCAAAGGAAACAGTGAATATTACAAGTGGATTATCTCTGGGACAAGGTTAATGGTCTTTAGCAAAGCTACGGAGTGGATGAAACAATAGAGTGATCCTTCCAATAATGCTCTATTTCTTTTTTAAGCCTAGCAGGATAATTTTCATAAAAGAAAAACCTTCTGAAGTGACTTTTAAATGTTATAATTTTATAGCTGACCCAAGCACTATCAAGTAGGATTAAAATTAAATCTTCCCAATCTTAAATATTTGATGGGAAAGAATGTGCTTGGCTTTTTCCAGCAAACTCAACTACAAATATCGGAAAGGTTATTTCTTATAATTAACTCCAAGTAACTGTACAAGTGTAAGCCTGTGTTCTCAAGCCAAGTTCTGTCTCTGAAAGAAAGAAAGAAAGAAAGAAAGAAAGAAAGAGTGCCTGGTCAGTATGCTGTACATAATGAAGCACGCTCTTTCTTCCTTTTCTTTTTTTTTTTCTTTCCTCAAACCATTGCATTCTGTGCGAGGTGATGAGAACAAGCGAGGTACTCACCTTAATTTCTAGTAGTTATTGCTGACACATACCACACACGCACACATGTGCGTGCACACACACACACACACACACACCTATGCACTTTGCAGCCAAATCTTTACTCAAACCTCCAAGATTCCTAATCTGGTAAATATAATCATAGAAAATACATGTCACATCTTCCAGACTGAACAGTACCAATGGTTTTACTATTTCTTCCAAGATTGTATTCTTCAAGGTTTTGAATTTGTTTTAATTAAAAACAAAAAACTATGTGTAGTGTAATATGTTCTGGGAATGTTCGAAATCTATTCTTTTAGAAATTTTGAAATATACTTTACTATTAACTATGGCCACCATGGTGTGCAGTAGATCACTAAAACCTACTCTTGAGACCTGAGATGTGGTACACTGTAACCAACATCTCCTTTTTCTTATTCCTCCTACCTCCCCAGGTTTTAAGACGCAACTTTCTACTATGATTTTATGAGATTGGGATTTAGACTCCTCCTATAAGAGGGATCTTGAAGTACCTATCTTTGAGTACTGAGTTTGTTTCCCTTACTGCAAGTGTGCCAGTTGTCTGTCTGCTTCAGTGTTCCTCCTGAGGACCATGGGTGCAAGTGTATATGCCACACCTAACACACACACACACACACACACACACACATATCTTAGAATCATTTGAAAATGAAGTTCTCCTTACATACGGTTGCATAATGTATTTTTCTTCTCCAAAAGCCTAATTGTATGAAAACAGAAGCTTTATTTGGAAAGCATAGGAGGGTAATAACAGAAAGATGGACAAAATGAACCAGCTCACACATTTATGTGTATAAGCTCTCAATTTGCTGCCCAATTATGTCTTGATTAGCTGCTTTCTTTTCATGGAAGGTGCTTTTTAAACTCCTAAATAAATTTCAACACTGAAAACCAAGACTCTCTTAGACTAAGAAAGAACTGGTGTCATAGCACAAACTGCTGCCTATGAAAGGAGAGACAGACCGGTGGATGCAGAAGAATCACAATTTACCAAGGTAGAAATTCATTCGTGAGTAGAACCATTATGCAGACTTGGCAGAGATGTTGGAATCAGCAGAGCAGTGCAACAGAAGAAGCTACAACTCCCATGTTAAGGGCTCTGCTAGGCAAAATGAACAGCATAAGAGCAGCAAAATGGTTAACGTAAGACCAAAGGTGGAAATAAGAAACAAAAAGAACTTTAGAAACTCTAAAGTGCCACGACACAAAGGAAGAACATTTTTGTTAAGCTCGTCAATGGAAGAGACACAGCCAAGAAAAGGAATGACCACACTGAAAATTTGCAGGTCCTCATCCCCGCAGGTTCTCGGAAGCTCAGGGGCTTTCCTAGTGACATTCCCCATGGCCGGAGACTTCACATAAGGAAGACTGAGTTACTACAAAAACCCTCTGTGTTGCCAAGTAGGCTGAGGTATCCAGCTGAGAGAGGGAATAGTCTATTGCCAAGATTTTAGGTCTTTCTGAAGATTAAAAAGTATTTTTCCTTTTATATATGGTCATTTGATGCAATATTATGAAAATTCAGTCACTCTAGCAAAATAAACAATCTGATTTCAACTGTGAGAATTCAAAGAAATACTTCCTAAGCAGAAAATATGACACAGTTAAGAACTTGAGCTAACGCTATAGCTTAGTAGCAGACCACTTTGCTTGCTTTAGCAAGGCTCTGACTCAGTCCCAGCATCACAAAAACTAAAAATACAGTGAAACTTTTTCCTATTAAAAACTTCCACAATTTTTTCTATTAGAATTACATCATTAATTTATTGGGAAAAATATGCTTAGCAGAATTTTATTACTGAATTAGGTGAGGAGAAACCCCAAAAGATTCTGCTCTATTTTGGATCACTATCATGTAATACCAGCCAACTATCTCCTGCAAATTTTCTTTTAGAGATCTGTAGTAAGACTCCCTACCTACGGGAGCCTGCTTAGATTTTGTTCATCAGCTGTAATCATGAAGTCATTGTTCCCTATTAGAACTTCTGGGGTTTTTTCGATGGTTTTACCTCTCTACTCTTGATTCATGAAGAACCACTTTACCCAAAAGCAAGCTCACACATATCATTAACATATTTCCAAGCTGTACTACAGACCATGGTTAGTGCAATGTAGGCCTAACATGCCTTATCTTACTTTTCCTGTGGCTTCTGACCTGTGTACCAGCCCTATATCAGCAAAAGACATACCAGAGAACACATAAGCATTTGGCCCAGCCAACTAGCTTGAGCATAAACAAAAATGTGCATTTTTATTATATGTTATGAGGCAGAATGATCACCAGAATCACACACACAAAAATAGTATTAAATAGAGTTAAGCCTTCAGCTACATCCTGATAGTTGAACTCTCGGATACTGTCTTGCATGCCACCCAGTGTGTTTCCTTTCCTTCACCTAAATGAAATCCACCTCCTGTCAATGTGGCATTCTGCCAAATTTCCCAAATCTTTGCCCTTCCTCACATTGTCACTTTCTTCCACGTAGCAGCATACCGTCTTCCCATCCAATCAGGACTAGGAGACTAGCACATGGAGTTCAAGTACAGGTATGGCAAAGCCCTTTTGAATTTCCACTGGTACTCCCATGCTCTGGCATTGCCATCAGAGAGGCCCTGGTAGTCACCAAGGGCCTATCAACATTCAACTAAGTGCTCTGAGTTAAATAAAGGCCTCAAGTTTTATTTTATTTTTTGTGTATTTTGTACAGGGTCTCACTACACAGATCGGATTTGTAGTGATCCTCCTGTTTTCAGCCTCCCCAGCACTGGGATTACAGGCACATGCCACCGCTCCATGACTTGATGGTTGGCTCAGCACCTGGGGTCAGGGCCAGCATGGTGTATGGTGCCAGAATAAAACTGCATTCCCTGTGCTTGCCTAAGCAGGCACTTAGGCCACTGAACCATCTTGCAGTCTAGGCCTCTAGTTTTAAGAACTGAGTTTAGCATGGTTGGTTTCATAGCATTGCTGTGGCAATAGAGACCTGACAAGTTTGGGTTGGTTGTCTAGTTGTGTGCTCTTCCGTGGCTGACTCTATCCAATATAATGGTTTTCATATTCCCTCTAGTGTATGTATCAGCTACATATATTTGCTGTATAACAATCTCCACATTTCAGAGGTTCTTAACAACCATATTTTCTTCTTACATTAACTAATGTTTGCAGGCTTGCGGAGGTTCTGTCCCAGGCTACGTATCTAATATAGGGTGGTTTCAACACATACTGAGAATCATCCCAAGACTCACAGTGAGAATGTAGTGTCTTCAAGAGAAAGTAAAAGCACAAGAGACTTCACCTAACCTTGATATATTGTTTAAAACTCCTGTTCATGTGGCCTTATCTTTCAGTGCTCACAGCAAGTCACATAGCCTTGCCTACCTTTGGAGTGGTCAAAGATCTCCCTTTATAGGCAGCAGAGCAAGGGTTATAGGTAATCCAGGGGAAGGATCCAAATTTGTGAACAATGGTAAAGTACAACAGTTTATTGTAGCTGAATTTGACAATACAGATTTCCCAAGCAGTAAAAAGTGTATCAGTTTCCTCTGAAAAGTGGAAGGGAATAGTATTATAGCTTCACTTAAGTTGGCAGATAGCCAGTAAATAATGAAGCATTAGGGAAATAGTGGGGGAAAATATATCACTATATCTTCTCCCCATCGCCTATGACACAGAAAAAGTGCCCTCACAGGACACACGTACCTCACAGAGCATCTTGGCAGTGGAAAACCTCACTTGTAAAAACATGTGCTAGGTAGGCTTGAGTTCAAGCGTGAGTTATAGTGCTATTAGCTGTGCAAGTCCAGTGTTAATGAATCCAAACTACTTATTAAATAATGTGTTTAAACAGAAACACAGAAAAAATAAAATTAGATACTGATAAAAATGTGTACAGAGATTTTCAGGAATTGTATTTTTTCTATGAGGAATGGCCTGGTCCTCGTACAAGAATTCAGTATTTATGGCAACCTTATAGAACATAATTACCAAAAATAACCAAAATCAGCTGCATATCAAAAATTTTTTTTCTGAGAAAAGTACAAATATTCACACAATTGAAGAAATAAAGATTTTAAATAGCTTTGAACTGGTGAAGGTCAGGTTTTATTAATTTATTTCAGGTCAAATCAAATGCTGCTACCAACGAGTTTAGACAAAATATTGTGCCTTCCAGTGCTCTTGCTTCTGGAACTACAGATGAGATTGTGATAGACAATTAGCAGCGCTGAGTTCCTCTATTGTCTATGTAACACTATAGTATGA
This sequence comes from Myocastor coypus, assembly GCA_004027025.1. Lineage (NCBI taxonomy): Eukaryota > Metazoa > Chordata > Mammalia > Rodentia > Myocastoridae > Myocastor > Myocastor coypus. Next base: position 25,462 of record PVJA010016137.1, read on the forward strand.
TTAATGCATTCAGCATGCATCACTATAGAAACCTATATAGAAGTGTTTCTTCTGAGTTTTCAATTAATGATATAAATAATCTTACAGTTATTTATATTTTAATTATTTAACAAAACTTTTAAAAAACCATCTGAAAGTAAATTTCCACTGTGTACTGCTATTGCAGGTTCTGAGACAGTGACCTGTAAAACATTTACCAAAGCAGACTCTTGTCTTCTTGTTTCACTGGGGTACAAGCAAAGCACAGACAAGTAAAATCAACCAGCCCTATGCAAATCTCACCTAAATTAATAGCCACAGCTTCCCTTTCCATCAGCTCTTTTACCAGAGCACCTAATGAGTAGCAAATTGGTTGATGTGAGTTGTGCTTCCTGGCTCTCTCCTGGCTCTTCCTAGAGGACAGCACTAATGAGAAGTGACGTAACAAAGCCTGGTGGCAGAACTGGGAAAAATCTGGATCAGTCCAGCATTTGGATATCTGTGCTCTCAGTAATTAAACAAATGTCTCTAAGATAGAAAAAAAAATTGCAATATAGATACTTAGAATAAATTACATGAAAAATAATATATATACAAATACACTTTTCTTTTTCTTTCAAATGGTTTTACTTCATCAATACATTCACAGATATTTTCAAGTTAAAATTATTAACAGAAACATGTAAATAAATGTTTATTTGAAGACCAAAATATAATACCCCACATCTGAAAAGAATAAAATATGCTTTCCTATATTTGTCTTTTAAGTATGTTTAAAGTCATATACACAAGACAGATGATAGATAGATGATAGATAGATAGATAGATAGATAGATAAATAATCTTCATGAAAATTTTAAGTGTTGCAACCTTTTTAGCTACTTGACATTACGGTCTAGGGAGAACTAATAACTTTTTTCCTTTTGATGAATTTTATTAATTCTAGCTATTATGGCAATTAGAACTACAGATTAAGTTAATTGAAGTGTTTTATTGTTTGAAATTTCAAATGTACATCTTTTTATATATCTCTAACTTTCTGAACATCTTTAACAATTGATACAATCACTTAAGATTCATTCCTATATCCATGAAGGAATAACTAGAATGTAGTTGCTATACAAGTTGACAAATAAAAAGAGCTATAACATATACATTATTTTATGTGTGTGAGATATATATGTGTGTATATGTATATATGGATATATCAATGTATGTGTACATGTGCATACACAAATGCACATATATATATTTACATAACTTACTATGTGCTTTCCATTTAGAGAAAGCAGTATGACTATCAATAATATATAAAATAACAACTTTGATTTTAAATACAAGCCATTAACTATTCAAAACTCTGATGGGTAAAAGCCAAACTGTCCTAGACAATGTAGTAAATAAGCCAAGAAGAATGGGCAGATGAAAAGATATGTCTTGTTATTAAGTATCTAAGAGTCATCCCTGCTTCCTTAACATAGGGGACAAAGTTTCTAAATATAAGAATGGCCTTCTTGTACATGATGCCACCATAAATCGATTCTCCATGGCAACAGTGACAGTGATACTGATGTACCTGCTCTCACCTCACTTTTAGGACAGTGGCCGCACCAGACAAGACCTGAGGTGAAAAAGGAGGGTGTCAGCACTTCTGTATGCCATGGTTACTGCTGCTTACATAAAAGCTCTTTTATGGCCCGCACCTCTCAGTTTCCTTGACATATAGGCAATAGGAATTATATTTCTCACACTTTGGAAAACAATACTGCTTTCAAGTAGCCAGTAGCCAGTAGCAGAGGAGGAGAGAGAGGCTCGGTTCCAGGTCCAGGCTGCAGATGACATAGTTTCTGTGAGTCCACACCAGAGGTTCCCACTAAAGCTCAAGAAGAATTCAGCATAGTCAAAGAGAACATCAAGTAATTACCACCTACTAAGTGGGCTGCAGATAGAAACAGCTTTACGTGAGTGAGGCTTGACACCAGGAAGCTGCACTGACATGAATAAGAGTGAAGCGCAGGAGAATGAGAGGAAAAAGCCACCTGGGGATAGGAGTGTGTGCTTGCTGAGCCACTGTAGCTCACTTCCTTTATGAAAACCCCTTCTATTAAAAGAAGTTTATCTGCCTTGAATACAAATTGCTCAGGTAAGTTTCCTTTTAGAGGGAATTATTTGCATGTTAACTCAGAGCCACAGCTATACATATTCTGTTAAATCATCAGCCCCTCAGTTCTATGTGCCACCTAATGCAGTTTTATGAGTATGTGTGACACATGTTTCATATTTGTTTCATTGCTCTATTAACTGGCTTCCTGGAATCTTTAACAATTGCCAGAAAGGGAACTGCTTCTGTCTGAACAGTTAAGTCCACCCAAATTCACATGTGAAAATCCTAACTCCCAAGGTCATGGTATTAGGAGGTAATAAATAAAGATCACAGAAATAAAGACTTCATGAAAGACATTAGTGCCTTTATAAAAGAGCTGATTTGTTTACCAAAATAGAGACTTCATGAAAGACAGTGTTTGACTTCATAAAAGAGCTTTCCACCATGTGATGACACAGAGAAGAAGCCATCCAGGACACTTGAAGGCCAGCCCTCCGCAGACACTGAATGACTTCATCTTTGATTTCTTGCATTTTGAGAAATAAATTATCACTGTGTATGTCACCTAGTTATAGCACTGTAAGAGAAGGCTAAATAAAAGTAGGACCCCATGGTTTCACCTTGTACTGAGCCCAAAGAATTATGAAGCCCATGCAAATATTAATCCAATGCCAATGAGTCTCAATTTCTGTCTCCAGTCTAACCCTGACCTTTCTCCTAAAGTTTATACCAGCTTGATCTTTCCACTAGCCTAGTTAATGGTTGCCTGAAGCTTACCAGGATCAAATGCACTCCTGATTCACTGACAGTCAACTCTTCCTAATAAAAGAACAACTCTTGTAAGTCCAAGTGCTCAGACCAAAATTTACAAAACTTAGGAGTTCTCATGAACTCCTTTGCTTTCACACAAACTATGTGTTTTATTAGAGCATCTTATTGTCTGCCCAAAAACTCAGCCAGTGTCTGGCTTCACATTATACTCCATAAGAGAACCCTAACTGGATCCTCTGGTACAGTCTGATCTTTCTGGCAGTTCATTTTTTTTACAGAGAAACCATAAGGACATCTCAAATGAAAGCTATGCCCAGTTATTCTCCTGCTTAAAATCTACCAGCGATCTCAGAATAAAACTCTAAGTCTTTACTCTGACCCACACACCATTACCGTGTCCTTTTCCAGCTCTCCAATGGCAATGCCAAGAATTGTTCCTCTGCATCTGCCAAAATTATTAACCCTTCATATCTGCTCTTATCCAGTGGCTTTCCAGCTAGGACTATGGCATCTGGCTGAAAAACTCTTAGTCTCTGACCTCTGCATTACTGACTTTCTCATTTATGATTGCAACATAAACAAATAAGGGCATAACAGGATCTCACTGAACAGCTCAGACTCATAGTGATCCTCCCGTCTCAGTCTCCCCAGTGCTGGAAATACAGGAGTGTACCACCATACCTGGTTTCAGGACTGAGAATGCGCACTCAGGCACACAAAACCAGAGATTGAACTTGAGTCCTTGTGCTTGTCAGGCAGGCGCTTAGACCTTCCCAAGCCACCCACCCCCCTAGCTCCTGGCTTTCTTAATTGTCTTGTCCCTTAAATGTCAGTTTCTTGAGAAGAATTTTGTAAGGAACCAATATCCATAGCCCCCCAGTCATATTCTAGCAAACAAACTTCAGGTATCTCATTGCTTGTTTACTTCTATAATTATTTATCATCTGTCTCTTGCCACTAAGAATTGAATTTATCGAAAGTAAGGATACAAATTGCTTACTGTTTACCACTAGGCATATGTGTGCAGAATAATGTGAAAAGCATCATAAATTTTCAATAAAATTGTATTTGTTGACAAAATAGTCCCTTACATAAGACGAAGTTTATAAACACACATTAACCACATAACTGCAATTATCAGAAAATTTCCCTTTCAGTTTCATTAATTTTGTGTTTCCTGGCAGTGCAGATTACGAAACACATTCAGCATCAACTTTGGGTGCTTGAATCTTCAAAAATCCTGGACTGTCACTGAAACAGTGACAGAAGTTTCCATTTGTCTATTCTGCTCCATTCATCTACTGCCACACTTCAGACCTTATTAAAATACAGCCTTTAGGGGAGGTGAAGGAAGTAGAGGTGGCTGGAGAGAAAACAAGCAAGGTGTATCGTGTGCAGGTATGAATTCCTTAGGATAAGCATCATTCAGTATATCTGAAATATACCAATAAAAGTTTAAAGACACATAAAAAAAAATATTCACTGAATGCCCAAACTGACCTCAGGATCAGTTCATTCTGCTCAAATGTTTTCCAAGTGTTAGGACCAGTCAAATCGATCAGTGGATTAAAGTGCCCACAAGCCGGGGTTTGATGACTAGGCCTGTGGTGCCAGCCCCACCCCCAGGGTGACAGCAATTGAGGCTGGGCATGGCAGCACGCACCTGTAATCCCAGCTCTTGGGAGGCTGTAAACAGGCAGCTCACTATGAGTGAGATCTAGTAGTGAGACCCTGAACACCCTGTAGACCCTTCCCTAAAATACAAAAAGAAAAAAAGGTGTGTCAAATTGCCATCATAGTATGAATTCTGTTCAATAATTGAAGTCAATAGAGACTTAAAGCGATATGCAGCAAAAAAAAAAAAAAAAATTCTACACTGTAGCAAAATACTTTACATCATTCTATAATTTTTTAAATTGTAAGCATTGGCCTTTTTCAGAGAACAGTGTGGCCTCAAACAGCGGCATCTTCATCTTCTGTGTTCTGCATTTCTCAGCAATGCTGAGGACAGTTACTGAGGGCAAGACCCTGGAGCCCAGCCATTCTGTCTGAATTCAAGAGAGACTGACAAAACTCTGCTGAAATCAGCCTATGTGCAATACAAATAGGTCTCCCTCACTCTTCCTCATCTCTCTTCCTCTCTCCCTGACCCTCTTTTTCTCTCTCAAGAGAAGTAAAAATAAATGAAGTGAAAACTAGACCCAGAAATCCTCATATTGAGTCAAGCATTCAATAAAATGCCTACACCCAGTGTATCCAATGACTTAAATAATTAATTTCACTTGATTTCTGGTAGCCCTGCCTGTAGGTCAAAAGTTAATTTAAGTTAATATGGTTCTTCATTAAAGGAATTTTAAGAAATCTTTTAAGTGAAGATTCAAACTCTCTTTCAAATCTTTAACACAAGCAAAACGGTTTTTGGTCTTTATTTTTATCAGTACATGTTTGCAGGATGTAAGGTTTACCTTCATTATGGAGAGCTGGAACCTGCGCATAACACATCTGAGTTCTTTTCTTCATCCCCTGCCCCTCCTCCTGCCATCTCTTGGTTCCTTCCCTTTTGCAAAGCTCTAGCTCTCTGTTTTCTGCTTTCATCTTCTATTTTATTTTATTTAAAAGATTGATTGATTGATTGATTGATTGATTGATTGATTGATTTAGTACAGGGTCTCATTACGCAGCTCAGATTCATAGTGATGCTCCTGTGTCAGCCTCCCCAGCGCTGGGATTACAGGCATGCACCGCCACACTAGGTTTCAGTGGCCGACACAGCACAGGGCCAGTGCAGTATGTGATACTGGAGATCCAGGCCGGGTCCCATTGTTTGCCAGGTGGGCGCTTGGACTGCTGAGCTATCTCCTTGGCCCACATATTTTTATTTTTAGGTGTTTTGTTTTGTTTTGTTTTGTTTTGTTTTGTTTTGTTTTGTTTTGTTTTGTTTTGTTTTTTGGTCCTGAGAACCAAACTTAGGACCTTGCATTTGCCAGGTAAGCACTTAAGCCACTAAGCTATCTCTCCACCCTTATTTTCCACTTTATTATGTTTTGAACTTCTCATATAAGAGAGAAAATGGAACATTTAAAATTTTGTATGTTTTGCTTCAGTTAACATTATGTCTCAAGGTGTGTCTACTTTCATGTTCAGACTTGCAAGACATGCTTCATATACAATGCTTTCATGATAGACTTCTTATATAACTGTTTCATTTTTAAAGAATGTTATAACACCTGCATTTAACCTGAGGTTATAGAAAACATAGAAATAAACGGGAGGTATATGCAAGAAAATTCCAGAAAATCTCAGCCTTTGTAGATGTCCCTTGAAAAATATCTAGATAGCTTTAATTTTCCAAAAAATGTATTCACCCCCAAATAATCTTTTCCATTTCTTATCAACTTGGACTCTTCCCTTCTCCCTTCTATCAGGCTTCCCATCAGTGCTGTGACACTGTGACACCCCTTGCCTGAGCCACTCTTCCTATAATAGCCAGATGTGGCTTATACTTTGCTTCTCTTTTCTAAACTTCAGTGATCCGTGATGCTTTGCTGTAGAGGGGTTGGTTCTCCATTAGAGCTATGATAAAAATAGGACTTGGGTGGCAATTAACATCATCAAAATTGTGTAATATTTCCTACAGACATGATTTAAAGGAGTTCACAGCTAATAGAGATCTTAGTGAGCATTTTGCTGGTTCCAATGCAAGGCAGCATAGCAGCAGGTCATGGCTGGTAATTGCTCATGGCATAACTCCCCTCCCTAATTTCCTTTCTCTTCTCTCTTTATTTTTCTGACTCATATGCTGCTTCTCCCACATTCACTTTCTTCCAACTCTGCTCCTCTTATGAAACAGAGAGATCAAGGGAGGAAGAAAGGTACATACTTCTAGGCCATTCCTCCACCTCCTCTAACCAGGATTCACTTCCAAATATCACACTTTCTATACACTCATCAGAGGACAAATCCACAGATGAGTATCATGCTCCACAGTCCATCATCTTCCAAAAGCCTTACCTATAATCCCATGAAGTTACAGGAACATCTAGATATAAACTGTAACATGCTACCCCTCCCCACCCCCAAAGACTCATGTGTACTTTGGTATCAGGGATTGTACTCAGGACCTTGCACTTAACCAGGTGCTTATGCTGCTGAGTTATCTGCCCAGATCAAGAATTGCCAAAATCTTAGCAGTTTCAGTCCCATCCAAAGCCTCCTCCAGCTGGAGAGATAGGTCACTAGAATAAGTGCTTGTGAGGCAAGCACAGGGTCCTGAGAGAGAGATCAAAGCCTCCTCCAAGTTGAAGGCAAACTCTTAGCTGTGAGCCCTGTAAAACTCAAAAAAAAATTAAACATCATCAATACACAAAAGCACAGGTTAAACATTTCCAGTCCAAAAGGGAAAAATAGTAGAATAGACAGAAATGGGACCAAAGAAAGATTAAAAACTCAATAGTGCAAACATTAAGTCCTGCAGTTCCTGTCCAGCACCCAGGGCAAGATATGGTGAAATGTATGCTCCAAATGACTTGGGCAACCCATCCCTAGGACACCACCACTGTTTGTAACTCTCACAGCTTCTCTTTGATCACTGCTTGTGGCTTTCCTCAGGTGTTCTATATTCTGACTTTTCCAGCTTTCTGGGATTGCTATGGTACTTTTGGTTTAGCTCACTGCTCTCTCATGGGTACATTGCCTGGCCTCCAGAATCTTGTGAAGTCTGGGTGGAAGCTTCCTTGACTCCACTAATTTTACATTCTACATGTGCATAAAGCCAGTCTTACTATAATTATATGGGGTTTGGAGAGGACATCCGTGTATAAACCTTAACACTACCCTACAAGGACAGTGAGAAGAAGGATATCGGCCAGTCTATCACTAGTGGCTGTCCATCAAAGATAGGATGACAGTGCATGAAGCAGCCTAAATTCCAGCCCAGATCTCTTTTCTCTGCCATCACAATCCTCCAATACAACCAGAACATCCTTTCAGGAGTTCAAGTCTGCTCTGCTCCATCCTTCTCTTGTACAGGTACGCACTCACATGTGCATGCATATACTCAGAAGTACATGGAGATCCTTCATATTTGTACTTCTCCCTTTCCAAGCTTCACCCATCTGTGAAGTGCTCTGCTCCAACATACCCAACTTGGTAGAAAAAAAGAAGGGTATTGTAAACATACCCCTTTGGACTTCATGAGAAAACACTCCAACCAGCTGTTGTCCCACCTCTAGCCAACACTTCTGTTCCATAACTTCCTAAAATCACAGTCAAAGTACAAAGCACAACAGACAGAGAATGTAGCCCTGCCTCACTTCTTATAAAAGGGAAGAAAATTATCTACTGCTATTCCTGATACTAATAACAGATATTCTTGGAAACCATTCAGGCAGTTCTTGGAATGCTACAGTTAGAAATTTTCTTCCTAGGTCAAGGTTGAAGGTTTTTCCACCTTCATTGCTCCCCTTTTCCTTGAAAAGAGTCCTACATACTGACTTACTATGCCAACTCCCAAGCTGTAGGACTCTGCTACCTCACAACCATTAGCTAATGCCAATTAATTTTGAAGGTAACCCAGCCATTCTGCAAATGGATCCCAGTATCTTGGAGACAAAAGTGAAAGTATGGGTTTTCATAGCTCACTACTCTCCTGCTTGTCCAGCCCTGAAACTATCCATGGAGATGGAGATTGGAGGGAGGAAGGGAGGATTGTACAGTAATAAGTAAAATAAAGCACATATGTGTAAATATCTTATTGTCTTTCTAATGTAACAAGCTAAACGTGCAAATAAGAATCAAAATGTATAGTAGATATTGGGAAATTATAAGTAATTATTAAAAAGGAAAGTGGAATGGGGGAATGGAATAAAAAAGAAAAAAATTAGAAAAAATGGATAAAATAGGAGCAAAGTTTTGTGAATAAGGAGAGGAAGAAGAATTGAGGAGAAAGGTAATAAAAAAAGAGGAACTAAGATAGATCATGTACAGGTACAAATTAACATATAAGTATGATTATTATGCATATCTAGTGCCAGAAAGATAGCTCAGTGGACTAAGCACCTACTTAAGGACCAGGGTTCAATTCTTGGTTCTGCATACCATGCCAGTGACCCAGTCTGGGCATGGTGGCATATGCCAGTAATACCAGCACTGGGGCTGAAAACAGGAGGAACTCTAGGGGGCTGATCTGTGCAGTGAGATCTTGTACCAAATGCATAAATAAAAAATTAAAATTTTTTAAATTAAAAAATTTTGCATATATAAATTGTACCAATAAGCTTAATTATATAAAAAGGAAAAACTGAGTTTTCCACAGATGGAGATACTGGTACAGGTAAAGTCCAGTAGAATTTTGATTCCATATGTATTTTTCTCCTAAATAAGTAAATGTTTTCATTATAGTCAACAAAAGAAATCCTAGAAGTGTGTCCAAACAATAAAGCTGATTATTTTAAATAAATATCGCGTAAGAAATTTTAAACAGTGATCAAATTTAACAGTAAAAGTTGGCAGCTGTTTTGCACATGCTTATGAAATAAGAAATTCTCCTGTATAACTTGACTAAAAAATTCATCCCCTGGTACAATGAACTCGTCCAACTAGGAGCATTTAGTGTCTCTCATTTGAAGGAAACTTTTCAATGTCTTCCTAAACACATAATTTTCTGACTGGAAATAATCTCCAGTTTTTTATGTCCCTGAACAGATTTACATAATCCACCTTTTAAAAATATTATAAAAATTGGGCTGGGGATCTGGCTCAGCAGTAGAATGCTTTCCTAGTAAGCTGGAAGCCCTAGGTTTACTCCTTAGCACCAAAAAAAATAAATAAATAAATAATAATAATAATAATAATAATAATAATAATGTAAATATACATTTATATGCTAAAGTGTGCTTAGGTTATAATGTCAACTCATACATTTGCATGAAGAATATTTTCTCCTTGCAAAAATTAAAAGCACCACAAAGGAAATTTGCATAATTTTCACTTTCCATTTGTACATTTTAACTTAATCAAGTATATATTTATTCTGAAAAATAATCAGCTGATGACACATATAAAAACCATAATTATCTGTGAAGAAAAAATGTAGATTGTTAGAATTGTGAAAATAGACATCATATTGAAGCAGATGGAAAATGACTGGGAAATAAAGTTCATAAAAATTTCAGGAATGTTGAGAGATAAAAGGATTAAGAAATGCAAAAAAAAAAAAAAAGAAAGAAAAAGAAAAAAAACAAGCAAGATGGGCTTTAAACTAGTTTTTCATTGTTAGAGTTGCCCACATCTTTAGGACTAAAAGTATTGCCAGATAGAAAGGAACCCAAATGAAGGAGAAAAGGGGGAGGAAACAATATGATTTCCCTTTGGAGAAATTGCTTCCCTCTCTTGCATAAAGCCTAGTGGGCAGTCTCACAAGCAGGCTGATTCAGTATGGAGAGCTGGATATTCTCTTGCTGGAAGAGGAGAAGTTAGCCCCAAAATAGGTTCTGTTACGGTCTGTATCTCATTGTCCTCCCCAAAGCCTCATGTAGTCAATGGGGACAGAGAGAGGCAGGTTCTAGAATTTCTGATTAATTCATGATCTAAGGCTGGATTATGGGTAGAAGTGCTTCTGGGGTTATGGATGTGAGTGCTATACCTACCCTGGGAAAGAGAGCCTGACTGCAGTGTACGGGAGGGAGGCTTGCCCTCTGCTGTTGCCGCTGCTGCTCCCCACTTGTGCTCATGCTGTCTTTCTGTTTTCTGCTGCCATGAACAGCCACCCTCTGCCATGTGCCTCTCTGCCTTGGAGCCAGCTGAGTATGGACTGAAACCTCCACAAACTGTTAGCTAAATAAAGCTTTCCTTCCTCAATTCTGGGTGTGTGGTATTTTGTCCCAGCAATGAGAAAAAAAAGTAACTGAGACAGGTACCAGTGGCAATAGTTCATTTGTGAGTCCATACCTGGATAAGGCTTTTATACCATTTCACCATCCATAAGGCTCCTACTCTATCCATGGCTAGGTTTTCTCCCTAATTCTCCATTCTGTGAGCTCCTAATATCCTCCAAACTGATTTCCTATGGCCCAAGTATCCAGTATATTCAACCCAAAAAACCTTAGCTAGGTTATCTTTGTTCTTCTCTAGTGCTTCCCTTATTGGAAATTATTCTTTGACCTGAAATAATTCATTGGTGACTTGCTGCCACTGCCTTCCTTGTGTGCTGTGGTTATGGTGCCCACATATCATAGTTTACCTGGAATAGGGCCTAGATGCCCTTGTACTTGTTTATGATTTCAGTCTTGAATGCACCTCAAGTATGACAATAAATTCTCCATTCTTTTTCTGCTGAAGGAAAGGTGGCCTCTTTAACAAATGGTGTTGGGAAATCTAGTTACAAACATACACAAGAATGATTCTGGATTCATCTCACTACTGACTAAAATAATATCAAAATAGATCAAAGACTGGGACATTGAAACAAAAATATTTGTCTCCCAGAAGATAAAATAAGTAAAACTCTTGAAAACACAGGAATAAGAATTTTTTTACAGAACCCCATTTGCACAGGAGAAGACATCAGGAGTCAACAAATGGGACTGTATCAAATTTAAAAGCTTCCTAATGGCAAAGGAAATAACCAATAAAGTAATGAGATCAATCACAGAAAAGAAAAAAAATTCCAGCTAATTCTTGAGCAAAAAATACACAAAACCTATAAGAAACACAAAAAAATCTCACAAGTAAAAGGTCCAATTACAAGTATAATAATAATAATAATAATAATAATAATAATAATAATAATAATAGTAATAAATAGCTTGATTAGAAAAGGGCAATAGAAATAAACACTTCTCTGAAGAAATAAAAATGGCCAACAAATACTGAAGAAATATTCAAAATCTCTGACTTGCACAGAAACACACACACACACACAAAAAAAAAAAGAGATTCCATTTTACTCCAAAAAGAATGGCTCCTCAAAAATCGAGTGCTAACAAATGCCAATGAGGCTATGCAGCAAAGCACCATTGGCAGGAATATAACCTAATTACCACCTCTGTGGAAACCTCATAAGGAGTCCTCATAAGGAGAAAGTAAAAACTAGGAACTCCACTCATCCAGCTTTTCCTTCTAAGTATCTTTCAAGCAAATTAAAGACCTTGTATCACATTTATACAAGCATATCCATGCTTATAGCAGTAGGATACATAACAGCAAAACCCTGGAAGAGACCCATATGTCCAGTAGCAGCTGACTAGATAAATCAAATTTGGCATTTATAAATAATAGAGTACTGTCAACCATAATGAAGGATAAATCTGAGTCAGTAGGAAAATGGATCCACCCTGAGACCATAATGTTACGTGAAATAAATCAAAAACACACAAACTTACTCTTTATTGTATAGTTTTTCTTATATAAAAAGTTCTAAGTATACATAACTTGAAGAGTAAAATAAATCATGGATACTGGGAATCTGAGATGGATGATTTACAAATAAGAAAGGATCTAGAAATGGGGGGGGAGGGAGTCAAGAGGAAGTAAAAATAATTAAAATGTATTATGTTCACGTACCAACTTCCCATCATGGCGTGTACTAATAAAAACAATCTTAAAAGAGAAGCCAACTGCTTCTTTTCAGTAACTGTCTCTAGTCTTTTGATCACATGAGGGCAACATTGAGAAATACAAACAAGAATGACACCTCCATTAATTGAGAGGCTGTGATGCTACTTTTTGATCCCATGTACCAGGAAATCTTCTGGTCATTGGAAGCACAAATATGAAGAAGGCATATTCAGCCTTTATCCTCGGGGAACTCATAATCTAATAGTCCTGGGAACAGAGGTGCTATGAAGCAAGGCATGGAGTAATGTAAGAATATAGAAAAAGGCGATGTAAAAAAAAAAAAACAGGAGCAGGATGAGGTAAGGAAGATGGCGGCTCTCAGATGAGGCGGCTCCGGAGAGGGAATCTGATGACACGGGGCAGCCTGTGTAAGTGGTGGAGAGCTGTCTTTTGACTTTGAAATGCTACTTGACGACCCCTCATCATGTGGTTTCCAGGCAGTAATGTGAATTAAGTGATTGACCAGGTTTATTTGAGGCTTGATAGAAGAATCTGCAGAAGAAACCCATGGCGTATCTGGCTGAAAAGAATGATTGGTGCTAAAAAACTGAAGAAAAGTAAGTCAATATCACAGAGGAGTTTACAAAGGCAGAAAGGCTTCTAAGATACTGATGTATATATCAGTAAAACACCTCTCTGAAAAGGGACTCAGAGACCATTGATCTTGACATATTTACTACAATGGATTAAGAAATGCCTGGCTCATTAGTAGAGCATGCACCTAGGAATGTCTGGGTGGGTCATAGACATGTGGCTTTGGTTGTCCTATGTGGTCACCCTCCCACTCCTCTCAGGCACTACTCCTCTGCTCTGCTTGCCAGCCACCATGAACAAACCAGCTGTGCTCTGCCATGCCTTCCTGCCACGACGTTTCTGCGTTTAAAACAACTAGCTATGGACTGAATCCCTCAAATCATGAGCTAAACTAAACATTTCTTTCTTTAAATTATGGGTGTTGAAGGGCCAGCCAAATAGCTCAGTGAATTAAAGTGCCTGCTGAGGCACGCACAGTGGCCTGGGTTTACTCTCCAGCATTCCGTGCCTGTCCCACCCACAGGCCATGCTGAGATGGTGGGGGCATGAGACTGGGCATGGTGGTGGGAGCCTGTAATCCCAGCACTTGGGAGGCTAAAAACAGGAGGATCACTATGAGTCCAATCCATGCAGTGAGACTTTGTACTAAAAAACAAGAAAAATAATTATGGGTATTGGGTATAGGTTTCTTCCCTGGCTTAGTTATTGACCAACCCCACTGTAACCTATCGGGTAAAGATCTTCTGTCCCAAAGGAGAAACAAAAGACACAGTTTTCCCAGGCACAAAATGACATGAAATCAAATCCATAAATTGTGAGATCTAAGTCGTTGTTGTATTTGTTTTGGAAAAAGGAGAAATCCAAAGTCTTATCAATAAAGAAATCATAAACAGCACTGTTAAGTGAAAAATGGAGATATAATTTACCCTCCAAGAGACCACACACCCACTACCACCACCTCACATTTGCCTTCATGTCACTCTTCCACGTACAAGATTAGTCTAGCTACCTTCCCGTTTGGAAGAACATGGATATTTGTGCCTTATGTGATGTGTTCTTCATTGTCTAAAAATAAGCTGTTTACTCGGTTTTTGTTGTGTGGTTTTTTAATCCAATATTCCATTAGTTATTTTTTGGCAAGAATAATAGCTTTTATTTATTGATCACAAACACTGCTGCAGATAAAATATGTACATTATCATCAATCTTAAATGGGGCCATTACCCATTTACAACAAGATCCAACAAAATTAAATGGGTTTCCCAAGATTACAGAGATGGTAGCTATGAAGCTGCACTTAATCTAGACCTGCCTCTCTGCAAAATAATTATTCTTCTACAAAATACAGGTGAGCATGGAAATACTGAAATAGAAGACAGCATCACTCAGAGATCACAGTTGTGCAAATAATTGTGGGGCAAATGGATCAGAAGATGAGCCACTCATATGAAAGTTTATTTCCCATCATAATTAGAATTTTTCAAAGATGTCACTGAAATTTACAGCACACCTGTGTTCATGACACAAGTGAAAATATATCAAGATAAGTGGACTATCAACAACAAACTTGACATTATATTTATGTGCTAATTTCTGAAAATAAATTATCACAAATGCTAAGCTTTGGGTACAAATATAAAACATTGCTTTAAGATAATCAATCTCTTCATTTGGCAAATAAATTGGATTTTTTTCCAGTCATCTAGATACTTAAGATCAACAAGATGGATTTTGTATTGTGTCTTGCTCATTAATAATTCCTAGCTTTTCCTAATAATATGCTACAGCTTTGGATGTCATTAGAACCTCCCCCCTGTCGTGATGCAGGATGAAAAGACAAAAATTATCATATTCCCAAATTATATAGTTTTAGCGTTTGAAACTAGGGATATTCTCAAGAGCTTACTGGCTATTTACCAAATCTATTGTCAAAAAGAAAAGTTTTACATAAGATTTCTAAATCAATTAAGTCTTCAATTTTTAAAAGGATGCTATTGGTTTTATAAAAGAATGCATTCATTTTAAAAATCCAAATAATATCAAAAAAATAGAAATATCACCACCCTTTCATTTCCAAAGCTAAGGATAATTATTATTTTTGGTGGACATTTCTCTAGTTAATACTTCAGTATGTTTTAGAGATATGGTAGTAGAATAGGTGTATAGCACAATGTATTTAGTTCTCACATGGTATGAGGAGGAAGTATCTGTCCATACACCAAGGAAGAGCCAAAGAAGTTCTCAGAGAAGAATCCAACTACCTCAGGGCTTAGAATACTACCTCTGGGTATTTTCCTTACTTGGCTCAAAGTAAACTCAGCATCACTTTGCGCTTGTTTCTGAGGATTCAGGCCTTTGCATCTCAGCACATGTCCTTTTCAAATTCCTTAGCTTCCCAAAGCAGACATGGATGTATCTATGGCTTTGCTGGATACTGAGCATTATGGGTCCTTACAAATGATGTCAAGCCTAGAGAGCACTTTCTTGATTTCTAGCACTTGTTCCTTGCTTCTTACGTGGTGCTCGTCAGTGGTCAAGAGGAAGCTCAGAGTAAGAAAGTGCTTACATCACTTTCTGTGTCACCACCAGCAGTTCTATGACATCACACAGGGAACTCTTCTGAGGACCTACTGGAAAAGTGTATACCTAGTCATCATTGGATTTCTTCACAATGGTTAGTGAACTAGTTTGTAGTTTCTTCCTCTCAAATGTTGTAAACCATCCAGCCAAATACAAGACTAGTGTTGAATCAATATCTTCATTATCTATAATTAAAAGAAAAACACAGCTCAGATAGTGAATGTTTTTTCTCCCTGAGTCTGAATAGGGCCCTCTAACTATAGTCAATGGGATTCCTGTTGCTCTTCCTCAATTTATTGGCTGTGTCTTTAAACTAGTGTCAAAATGGAAGCCAGAGAATGAAAACAAACAAAATCCATGGATATTAGCTTCTATCTTTTTCAGGATTTCCATTTGAGTATAAGGAATATTTTCCCAAAAGCCTCCAGTTGGCTCTCTATATAGGCCTCCCTGTGCAATCTCTGTCAAGAACAGGATATACAATCTTGGTTCAGAAAAAAATCAGGGTCAAGGATTGTTCTGCCTGAGTTACAAAGTAAAAGAAACAGAACAAAAACCAAACTCTGCAAACAAGGAAAGAACGCTTGACTACTTCTGCATTCCTGCCCTCAGTCAGGGGCACAGAACCCAAAGGTGCCCTCTAACCCCTTCCTCATCCCACCTGCGTTGCACCCACCGCTATTCTTGTCATTCTCATCTTCATTAATCATCTCATTTTATTCTTATAGGCATCTCTGTATCACTTAAAAATTACTCATACACAAAAGAAACATACATTTACATTTGCTCATTTTTGGCAGGCACTTACACAGAAGCATCACGTACATATTCTGATTTACATAATAACCACACGAGGTAAATGGGGTACGTACTATAGTATCCTTTTTGAAAGCTGACAATGAAGACTAACCCTGACCAAGAGTAACTAATGTGACCAGTATATGTATAGTAGCTGTTGCACTGCTGGTTTCAAATGTGAGCCAAGGTCTCTGTCCATGATTCCAGTGGTTTTTTTCTACAAGCCAACCTTGTATATGAATGTATGTCTATGAAAAAGTCTTCCGTTCCATAGCAGATGGAAGTTCCAAAGATGTAAATGTATGAATCATCTGGAATATTTTTTAACTTTAAGAAACAAACTATTAAAGCATAAGAACATAAATCAAATATCTGATTTGTAACTTAGCCAGGATTGTTACAAATATAGAGATGTACTGGAACAACAAATTATTTTTTTAAAGAAAAAATTCAAAAGTTTCAATATAAACATGTAACGCCATGAAAAAAGTTACATAGGCCCTAGATTCAGTTCCCAGTGTCATAGATGATGATGATGATGAAAACAGATAGATAGATAGATAGATAGATAGATAGATAGATAGATAGATAGACAGACAGATAGATAATAGATTATAATACAGATCCACTTAGACTTACTAAGTGAAATTTGGGCAAAATTCCTCTGACCCAAATCTATGGTGAGATCTTTTTTTGATAGCTGTAACTTCTGTCTTTTTTTTTTTCTTTTTTAAAATACATTTGGTGCAGTGTCTCACTACTCAGCTTGGACTCATAGTGATCCTCTTGTTTTCCACCTCCCCTGCAATTCTGCTGGAATGAGAGGTGTGCACCACCACACCTGGTCTCAGTGGCTGGCTCAGCATGTCTGGAGGTGGGGCTGGTGCAGTATGTGGTACCAGGGGTAGAAGGCTGGTCCCATGCCCTTGCCTAAGCATGCAAGTCCTCTGAGCTATCTTGCTGGCCCAATAGCTATAGCTTCAATAAAATCTTTCATCATGAAAAGAATGAATTGACATACATCACTGTTTCAACAAGTTTTCCTAGTGAGTCCATCACAGAAGAAAAAATAACATTTGAAAAAGTATACAAATAGTGAGTACAGATGCAGTTTATCTAGTAGTGGATTTTAGCTAACTCGGATCTTCGTCCTACGCCGTGTTAGCTCTTCTGTCCAAATGCAGGTGGCATCAACACAATTGACACAATCGCATCAGTTTCAGTATTCTGTCTTTCAGCCCTTATTGAAATGTACTGAAAGCATTTTGAAAATGTCTGAAATGTTTTCCAGTTAAAATAAAGAAGAAAGTAAAAACTTTTCTTTTTCCACTTACAATGCCCCTTTGCTCGCCTTGTAAGTGTATTCTGCCGAGTAGGTAATATTTCTTTCCTTTCTCCCCCAGGATTTCTATTTCTTTGTTTTTTTATTAATTTGGGGGATTTGGGGTTTTGTTTGCTTACTTTTTTCTATATAAGTAAGAGGCATAGGCCTATCCACATTTGTTTATATGTATAAATATATATAAACAAATGATTGGATTAAGGATATAATCACTTCAGCTCTGAAAATGTAGTTTCTCCCTCTTGATTTTTTTTTAATCACAATCCCAGTCTATCTAGCAAATCAAACTCAGCACAAACTTAGCAGCATTATTTGAATGAGTGGAGTTCAATGTAGTCAATAAAAACAAAGCTCTCACCAAGTTATAATGAATCATAGGGGAAGAAATCTACTAAGAGAGTTTGGAGGGCTGGGGAGATAGCTTGGCTGTTTAAGTGCCTAACTGCCTGGCAAGTGCAAGGTCACAGGTTCGATCCCAGGTGCTTTATACCATGCCACCATGCCAGCCACTGAAACCAGGCTTGGTGGTACATGCCTATAATCGCAGCAAAGGGGAGGCTGAAACAGGTGTATCATTACAAGTCTGAGCTGCAGAGCAAGACCCTGTACCAAATCAATTAACTAATTAATTTTTAAACAAAATTATAATTCTGAGCTCAATGGAAAACTGATGCAATACAGTACAATACTTTTGATACAATCCCACAAAGACATAGAAAAGCACACTATTTTTTTAAAGAATTTTATTTATTTTATTTATTTATTTTTCTTGTTTCAGAATCTTTATTTGTTTATTTACTCATTTTTATGGCCGGCTCAGCCCACCCCGAGGGCAGGGCTGGTGCAGCATGTGGTGCTG
>PVJA010016138.1:0-43786 GCA_004027025.1 Myocastor coypus
AAAAGAAAAAGAAAATGACAAGACAAAAACTAAGAGAAAGAAGAAAAATATTTCAAACAAAGAACAAAAACACTTTAATGTCCTCAGATTTAATAGGTAAGTCTTACTTCTTAAAATGTCCTTTCTCTCAAAGTTATTTTCCTATAGCTCTTTTATGATTATTGAATCCTTAATATTTTTCAAAGGTTCATTTCTTTATTTTCTTCTTTGAAGGTTTCATTACTTACCTTCTTTTTCTTTATACTCGAGTTTTCCCTATTGTTATAAGGAACAGTATATTCCTAATAACAGGGATCCCCTTTTCTCAATTTCTACCTCAAAATAAATATTCCTGTCTGGGGAGATAGCTCACTGATCTAAACAGCTACCTGCCAAGTGCAAAGACTTGAGTTCTATCCCCAGTATCACATGTTGTGCTAGCCCCAGAAACCCAGACACCCTATGCCAGCCATGGAAGCCAGGTGTAGCAGTGAATTTCTGTAACCCTGGTGTTGGGGAGACCAAGACAGTAGAATCACTGAGTCCGAGCTATGTAGAAAGACCCTGTACAAAATAAATAAATAAATAAATAAATAAATAAATAAATAAATAGTTTTTTTTTAAAGAGCAAAATAAATCTTCCTAAAATATGTTTTTTTTATTTAAAAACATTTAATGATTATGACATCAAAAAACAGTCATCGTGAATGATAATAGTATACAGCCTGCATCTTCTTCCAGGTAACTTAATATAGACATAGAGTAAAGGGCAGTTGAGTGAACAGACTATAATCTGATTAAATTTTTTTAAACTTTTATGTATTTATGTTATGGCCAGCTCACCCTGCCATAGGGGTGGGGCTGGTGCAGCATGTGGTGCCGGGGATCGAACTGCAGTCCCTGTGGTTGCCTAAGTTTGCTTAAGCAGGCACTTTAGACTGCTGAGCTATCTTGCTGGCCCAATCTGATTAAATATTAAATGGCCAAGTTTACATTTCTGTGTCTCTCAGAACACTGTATGACAAGTGTATTGGGTAGATAATGTTGCCACAAGACCTTCTAGTAGAAGTTTGTTTTAGTGTTCTTTAAAGGAAAGTTTGACAGGGCCTGGGGAAATAGCTCAACAGCACAGCGCTTGCCTGGCAAGATCAATGTCCTGGGTTCAATTCCCAGTTACAACAAAGGAAGAATGAAAGAAAGAAAGAGAGAGAGAGAGAGAGAGAGAGAGAGAGAGAGAGAGAGAGAGAGAGAGAGAGAGAGAGAAAGGAAGGAAGAAAGAAAGAGGTAAACTAAGGGAGGGAGTTCTAGGATGACTCACAAATCTGCATATGTGTGTTCTGTTTCATGTTCCTGTAATATAAATTTTTGTAGTCTGGGCTCATAGCAGTGGCTTTCAATGGAAATATGTCTTCAAGGCTTGCAAGAAGATTTAGATGGAGGAATATAACTGACACCATTAATTTTAGGCAAGCTATATTTGATTTTTTTTTTTGTCTTTTTGAGACAGGGTCTCGCTATGCAGTTGAGGCTGGTCCTGCGCTCACTTTTGTAGCCCAGGCTGGTCTCGAACTTGCACCAATCCTCCTGCCTCAGCCTCCCAAGTGCTGGGATTACAGGCGTGAGCCACCACGCCCAGATTATATTTGATATATAAATTTTTAAAGGTTTTTGTAGGACAACAAATAAGTAATCAAAAAAGTTGGAACTAAGGCTCAGAGATTCCACTGGGCATTAGTCCTACGAACTTAAATAGAAGTCTTTTTGAGAAATTATGTCAGATAAGTAAACTGACAGAAAACAACTTTAAAAATGCTGTAGCTTCTAATTCAATATCTTCAACTATTTTTTTCACGTAGAACAATAAACAGCTTTATCACATGAGATAAGCCAGGAGGACAGGCTTATTTGCCTTTCCGGGCCTTGATTTTCCTCGGATAGAGCTCCAGCTCTTCGCCCTCTAGCACACAGCCATCTGCTCGGCCACACTGGCCTGGTCTTGATGCAATGCAAGCAAGAAGCTTGCCCTGCTGGAACTGCTCTTCCAGAAGACTGCTGATTTTGGCATTCTTTTTCCTTTCACCGTACTTCTTTTGAATTTTCTTCGATCGTTTTTTTGTTTAAAATCTCCTCCTCCTCCTCAGGAGTCAGCTTGGCTCCCTTTTATCGTCCCAGGGGCAGTGCATAGTGGGATTCGTACCACTGTCGGTAGGGCATGCTGTCAATGAGCACAGTGCAGTTCTTCACCAGGGTCTTGCATTGTAAACAACATCAATGATCCTTGTTTTTTGAGTACAGCATTCAGAGCCCCAGGAGAAGTTTCCCATGTCTAGCCGCAGGGCTCGATACTTCTTGGTGCCTCCTCAAACTCGGACTGTGTGTATGCGGCGGGCGCCAATCATAGTGTTGGCAGCAGGGAGCCCCAACTCATACTTCCGCTTCTTGTGATCAGGCTTTCTTTTGCCCCCGGTCTTGCGGCGCTTATGCCAAATGTCCCGAGAGATCCCCATTGCTCGGCGCCTGCTGGAAAGAGCAATATCTTCAACTATTAACCTTTCCAAAAAACATTTATTTTACTTTCTACATGACATGTGTTAACTGCATTGTTTTTCCAGTTATGAATTTCTGAAATTTTGAATGCTTTCTCTGTTCATGTAAGACACTTACAGCTCCTGAAAGATACTACCTCTTATGGGTTCTAGAGTTCAGCCATGTTTCCATGCTGGTGGCACAAAAACACTTATATTCTTGTTCTGCATCTGAATTGCTACCTCTCCAGCCTGTAACACGTTTGAAGACTTTCTGCCAAACGAGAGGATCTTTGTACAATATTTTGAAGATATGTAATTAATAAAATAAAGTTCTGAAGATAACACGTTTCCATATCTAGCACTAGATTGATTGCACCAAGAGTTATAAACTTCATCCTATACCCCTTGCAGTCTCCTAAATATTCAGGTCAGAAATAGAGCAGGCCAAAAATTCCTGTACTGATCAATCACATTTTTAAGAAAAAGTTTGCTTATCTCATATTTCATTCCATTCTAGCTATTGTATATAACACACAGATTAAAAAAGTCTTGGGGAAAACTGGATTACTCACATGACAATGATCTTTGACAGGGGTTATGTTCTTCCTTACCCTAATTTTTCTAACCAAATTTATTCTAGATGCGTGCATCCAATGATCAGAAGTATAGGATGGCTCGGCCAAATGTTCTTGTTTGTTTGTTGTTTTATTTATTTTTATGGCAGGCTCAGCCTGACCCGAGGGCAGGGCTGGCGCAGCATGTGGTGCCAGGGATTGAACCGCAGTCCCTACAGCTGCCTGCAGGCGCTTTAGACCACTGAGCCATCCTGCCGGGCCCCAAATGTTCTTGTTTGTAGTGGAGCTCATGTTTACCCTTTTCAGCAAAGCAAGATGAAGTTTGCTAGGTTTTCAGGGAAACACAAAGTGTCTCCTGGGAAGAAATGGATTCAGATATTTTTCTTTCTTTTCTGCAAGCATTGCTTTTGTTATTGAATCTTTCTACAGCCAGAATACAGAACTCTTGCTTTACTTGAAATGTAGAGCCGTGTGTGGTGGCTCATGCCTGTAATCCCAGCACTCGGGAGGCTGAGGCAGGAGGATTGGTGAGAGTTCGAGAGCAGCCTGGGCTACAAAAGTGAGCTCAAGGCCAGCCTCAACTGCATAGCGAGACCCTGTCTCAAAAAGACAAAAAAAAAAAAAAAAAAAAAAAAAAAAAAAAAAAAAAAAAAAAAAAAAAAAAAAAAAAAAGAAATGTAGAATTGAAAAGTTGGGCTTCAAGCTCAATTTGACACTTGGCTAGATCATTGTAACTATGATTGTGGCAGAAATAATACATACATCATTTGGATTCTGAATGGGAGGTTCCCAGATTGACCATGAGTAAAAGAATCGAAAGGTACTCCTCCGTCATGAACTTTCTTGTTGGAAAAAGTAATATACATGATAGATCTCAAAATTATTGGGCTCCACTGATGAAAAGCAACTTCAGAAAGTTACAGAACCTGATGAATATTAAGAACAAGAAAAGAAAATCTGTAGTAATTGGAAAGTTCTCTGTGATTCTTTATTATAATCCCCAACCTTATAGTTTATCCAACAAATCCTTCACTTCTCGTGTTGCTTGTCTCTCTCAGGACTTTTGAGATTTCTTTGCTCTCAGTTCATCCATGTTAACCTGACGCACAATCTGTAAGCTATGAAATAGCTTCTTAGAATAGGAACTTCTACCTGTGTCTAGAAAATGGCTTTTGTTATACAAGGACTTCTCAGTAATCCATCATATCTATTTAATACATGCTTACCACTAAGATGCGTTAAGAGTCTAGTTAATAAGACAAGTTCTGAGCATAAACAAAAGATAGGGGTTGTGTACAAAAAGTAAACATCATTTTCTTTATTTACACTCAAATACTCCATTAATTAATCTCATACATATTTAAAAGATTTATAGTGTAGAAAATGAAAGGTGAGAAAGTAAATATTAGTTAATTAGTACATGCTTTGTATTATTTATTCTCACACATGGTATTTATTTAAACCTCATAGAACACTGTTAGAATATTGGTAAAGGAAATCAGAGACTTTCAAGCATTTTTATGTTTTTAAAACAATTTTATTACTTTTATCAAAAAATAACTATGAGACAGTCTCAAAATACATTAGTAGGACAGCCACAATAATTAATGCAATGCATATTGTTGTCTCAATAGTTGTTCAGAGTGCAAGATGCAGACATGAAAACTTTTCAAAAAACTATTGGTAAAAATAGTTCTTTTCGGGGCCTGGCAGGATAGCTCAGTGGTCTAAAGTGCCTGCTTAGGAAAGCTTGGGTGGCTGCAGGGACCGTGGTTTGATCCCTGGTACCACATGCTGTGCCAGCCCTGCCCTCAGGGCAGGCTGAGCTGGCCATAAAAATAAATAAATAAACAAACAAAAGTTCTGAAACAAGAAAAAAAAATAGTTCTTTTCATTGGACTAACAAAAAGTAGTTGTATGTATAGTTCAACATTCCATAATACTTATGTGCTATCAGCAGAACTGGCAATGTCAGAAGATGTTGACTTGAGCTTTTCACAGCTCAGCATACTAATATTACTTTACTTTTTATGCCTTATGGTTAAACTTTTCTGCTGGGTGGTTAAGGCCAAGTTAAACCAAGGCATATATAACAAAATATGTAACTTTTATATATTTATATATATGTAACAATATATATATATACATATATATATATATATGTATATATATATATATATATATATGTAAGTTTATATATAAGTTCAGTCAAATCCCCTCAGCAATTAGCATGGAACCATGTAGAGCATTTCGTAGCACTTTCGTCAGTGTCAGCCATCTGAATGAGTCATGGAGATTCCTTGACCAGTTTGCTGTTTATGAAAGCCTGAGAAAATGTTTTCTCTCTAGGTGACTCTCCTTAGGCACACTATACATCATCAATCCCTTTCCTCTGTGGCCCAATAAACTTCTTGAACAGAAAATTTGGGACACCACTGAGCTATAGGATGTTATAGCACAGGTTCTCTTACATCTAGAGTTCTCACTGACCTTGAACATCTAGGGTCAAAATATTGACTGTCCTTGAAGCCCTTCTTTTTCTCTAATGTTTGGTCTACAAATATGTGTTGTTAACTCCTCAGAAGAGAAGCTTAGTGATACTATTACTCTATAACATAGGGACTTGACCTTAACATCACTATCTTTCCAAATATCAGATGCCTTACACTTAACATGGAACTAGTGTTGCCTACAAGTTATTGATATTCTCATAAATCCCTGCAGAATGTGATTAAAAATATGCATTTTACCCAGAAATTTACAAATCTCACCATGTGCAAAATTGTTGCAAGTCAATCCTATAGCATTTTTTCTTGTCTCTTATTCTCTTTAATTACTATTTTTTTGGGTTTTTTTTAACAGTTACTTGAAATAGAGTACAGCGATAACTGAAATGACATTAGAAGCAGAATACTTCTAAAAGATCAGAATGATAGGCATTCCAATCATGCTTTTGGCATTACACATTGCTATCCTCAGTGTCAGAAACTCTTTTGTATTCTTAAGACTATTGTCTAATTCATCCTGGGTATATAACTACATGGTTTTGTCAATGCCATGTTTCCTAAATTTTCTGCTTGCTGTGTCCTCCTTGTTTAATCCTAAAGTTCTGGATTTCTATTACCTGTCTTATGCCTTTCCATTTTTATTTTTACTTCTGAGTAGTTACCCGAGGAAGACTATATAATATTTCCACATGTATGTCTTATTTATTTCACTTATGAGCTTATGTTCAAGATACATTCATTTATATATGAAGTCTTTGAGTTTATCATTCTTTATCACTGAGCAATATTCCATTGTATAAAACATCAACTCTTTTTCAACCATTCTTCAAGTGATGGGCATTTTGGTGGTTTTCAAGATTTGGCTATCACAAATTGTGCTGCTATAAACATAGGAACACAAACATAACTATGACATGATGTTTTCATTTCTTCCGGGAAAATTCCCAGTACAGGGGTAGTTGGAATGAATGGGATTTTCAGTCCTAGATTTTTTGAGCAGTCTCCACACTAATTTCTATAATGGTTGCACCATTCTGAATTCCTACCAGTAGTGGAGAAGTGTTTGTTTTTCCCCATAGTGTCTCCATCATATCTTGTTGGTTGATTTCTTTATGATGAAGTTCTTTCTGGGCTGAGATGGTACCTAAGTTCTGCTTTAATTTGCATTGAACATATGGCTAGCAATCTGAAGCATTTCTTCATGTATGCATAAGCTTCTAGTATTTCTTCCTCTGAGAAGTGGGCAATCATCTCAGGTGCCCATTTTTGGAGTGAGTCTTTGAATTTTGGGGCTCTAATGTTTTTTAGTTCTTTATAAATTCTTTATAAATTCTTCGTCTTAATGTTGATAAGTTAAATTAATTTCAAAATTTGTTGGTTGTCTTTTTACTCTGTTGATAGTCTCTTTTGTCATGCAAAGACTTCTCAGCAGGAGGAGGTCCCCGTTGCTGATTCTTTCAATTGTTACACTTGCATTTTGATTTTTGTCCATGAACTGTTTGCCTGCCCCAGTGTCTTCAGGATTTCCTCCCACTTTCTCTTCCAGGAGATTTAGTGTTTCTGTTTCAATATTTAGATATTTAATCCATTTTGACTTTGGTTTAGTGCATGGTAATAGATCTGCATCAAGTTTTAGTTTTTGGCATGTAGAGAGCCAGTTTTTCCAGCATCATTTGTTAAAGAGGCTCTTTTTTCCAGTAAACATGTTTGGCCCCCTTTGTTGAAGATAAGGTGGCTGATTGTGTTTTTACTTGCTTCGGGCAACTTCTAATCTATTCAATTGATGCTGAGGTCTATTTATTTTACCAATATTATGCTGATTTTATCACTGCATTTTTGTAGTATAACTTTAGGTCAGGAATTGTAGTGCCTCCTGCCTAATCTTTGCTGCCCAACATTGCCTTTGATATTCTAGGACTTTTCTGGTTCCAAATAAATGATTTCTCCAGGTCTGTGGGGTATGTTGATAGTATTTTGATAGAGATTGCTTTAAATCTGTATAAAAAATTGAGAACATGGCCATCTTCACAATGTTGATTCTTTCTATACAGGAGCAGGGAGTATCTATCCATTTTCTAGAATCTTCAATAATCTCTTTTTTCAGAGTACTGTAGTTTTCATTGAATAGATCTTTTACTTCCTCAGTTAAATTAATTCCTAAGTATTTACTTTTCCTTGGGCTATCATGAAAGTTATTGTTTCTCTAATCTCTCTCTCAGTGTGTTTATTATCTTTGTAGAGGAATGCTATTGACTTTTATATGTTGACTTTGTGTCCTGCTATGCTACTGAGTTTGCATATTAGTTCTAGTAGCTTCTTGGAGGAGATTTTTTTGATCTTCCAAGTAGACTAGCATGTCATCTGCAAATAACTTCTTCTTTACCTATTCTCATTCCTTTTATTTCTCTCTCTTGTCTAATAGTTCTAAGTAATGATGCCAAAACTATATTGAATAGGAGTGGTGATAGAAGACATCCTTGTTTTGTACCAGATCTGAGGGTAAAAGACTTCAGGATTTCCCCATTTAGAATTATATTAGCCATTGGGTTGTTGTAGATGACTTTTATCAAATTGAGGTAGAGGCCATCTATTCAAGTTTTCTGTACTTTCAACATAAATGAGTGTTGGACTTTGTCAAAAGCCTTTTCTGCATCAATTGAGATGAACATGTAATTTTTGGATTTGGTTCTATTTATATAGTATATTACATTTATAGGTTTGTGTACACTGAACGATACTTGGATTCCTGGAATGAATCTTACCTGCTCACAAAGAATAATCTTAACAATTTGCTGTATAATATTTGCTAGGATTTTATTGAGGATTTTTGCCTCTATGATCATGAGAGAAATTGGCCTGCAGTTTTCTTTTTCAGTTGCATCTTTTTCTGGTTTTGGTATCAGTA
The DNA here is from genome assembly GCA_004027025.1 of Myocastor coypus. Taxonomy (NCBI): domain Eukaryota; kingdom Metazoa; phylum Chordata; class Mammalia; order Rodentia; family Myocastoridae; genus Myocastor; species Myocastor coypus. The sequence goes on from PVJA010016138.1 coordinate 8,495, forward strand.
TAATATTTGCCTCCAGGTTGGCAATGATTTGGGGAGGATTGCTTCCTTGTAAGTTTCATTGAAGAGTTTCAGGAGAAGTGGGATTCTATTGTTTGTACTTTTTGTTATTAGTGTGTTATTGAGAGTTCTTATATTTTCTTGATTCAGTTTTGCAAAACTGCAACTTTCTAGGAATCTGTCCATTTCATCTTTGTCCTCAATTCTGTGAGAGCAAAGATTCTCAAAGTAGCTATTAATGATCTTCTGAAGAAGATGTTTCTGTGATAATTTCACCATTTTAATTCCTTATTGCTTGAATTTGAGTTTTTTTTCTTTCCTAGTTTTGATGAAGTTAGCTAGGGGCTTATTAGTTTTATTTAATCTTTCACAGAACCAGCTTGTCTGTTCATTCATTCTTTGTCTTGTTTTCTTTGTCTGAACTGAATTAATTTGGGGCTCTAATATTTACTATTTCCTCCCATCTTTGGGCTTTTGGTTGGGTTTGCTCTTCATTTCCTAGACAATTTTGGTGCAGCATTATACTATTTATTTGTTCCCATTCTGTTTCCTTAATGTGTGAGTTCACAACTATAAATTTCCCTCTAATACCTGCTTTCATTTCATCCCATAAATCCCATTAGGTTGTGTTAAAATTTTCATTAAATTGTAGATATTATTTAATTTCTTGTTTAATTTTAACTACAACCCATTGGTTCCTGAAGAGGGCGTTGTTTAATTTCCGTGTATCCCTGGGGTTCTTTTGGTTTCTTTGTCATTTATTTCTATTTTCGTTGCACTTTGATCAGATAATATGCATGGGGTAATTTCTGATTTCTTGCATATACTTAAGCATGAGTTATGGATTAGTATGTGGTCTATTTTAGAAAATGTCCCGTGTGCAGCTGAAAAAAAAAATGTGTATTCAGAAGTGGTTGGTGCAGCACTTTCTATATGTCCACTAAGTCCAGTTGTTTGAAGTTCTGGTTTAGATCTGCTACTTCTTTGCTAATTTATTTTTTTTTCGGCTTGACTTATCTTTTTGGGATAAAGGGGTTTTAAGATCTCCTCTTAAGATTGTGGTTTGGCCGGGCATGGTGGCGCACGCCTGTAATCCCAGCACTTGGGAGGCTGAGGCAGGCGGATCGATGCGAGTTTGAGAGCAGCCTGGGCTACAAAAGTGAGCTCAAGGCCAGCCTGAACTGCATAGTGAGACCCTGTCTCAATAAGACCAAAAAAAAAAAGGATTGTGGTTTGGACATTAGATGTTTCATGTTCATTGAGATTTGCCTTATATAGCTGGATATTCCCACGTTTGGTGTGCACGTATTTATTGGTGCTACCTCTTTGTCTTGAAATTTTTGCCTAACCAGTATGTAGTGGCCATCTTTATTTCATTTGCTCAATCTTGGTTTGAAGTTCCAACTATCTGCAAACAGTATTGCTACACCTACTTTTTTTCGTGTAGTATTGTTTTCCATCCTTTGACTTTCGTCTTCTGAATTTTTTTATGAGTTAAGGATGTTTCTTATAAGATATTGTAGGATTTTGCTCCCTCATGCACTGTGCCAGTCTATTCATTTTAATTGGAGAATTAAACCCACTTACATTGATGATTATAATTGAAATGTGTTGACTTCAGATTGACATATTTTTTACCTACTATTTTTTACCCCTTTTTCTCCTGTGTTTAATTGGTTCTTTCTGTTCTCATTCCTGGAGTTTGGGTCATTTTGCTCCTTCTCTAAAATATTTTTTTGTAATCTGTGTAGGGTTACCCTTGATATTATTAAATTCTTTAGTTTTTCTTTAATACGGAAGTATTTCACATCTTAACATTTGAAAGAGAATTTTGGTGGTAGAGCAGTCTGAGCTGGAATTTGTTTTCATGGAAGACTTCATTCACTTTGTTCCATGCACTCCTTGACTTCGTGGTTCATGAAGAGAAATCTGCCATTATTCGATAGGTTTTCTTTTTTTTTTTTTTCTTTTTTCCTTTTTTTTTTGAGGCAGGGTCTCACTATGGAGTTCAGGCTGGCCTTGAGCTCACTTTGGTAGCCCAGGCTGGTCTCGAACTTGCATGATCCTCCTGCCTCAGCCTCCCAAGTGCTGGGATTACAGGCATGCGCCACCACGCCTGGCAGGTTTCCATTTAAATATGAACTGTTTCTTTTTTCTGGCAGCTTTTATTATATTTTTCTTCTGCTGGATTTCTGGGATATTTTCTATTACATGTCTGAGTGTGTTTTTAATTGTGTTGATGTTATTTGTACTTCTGTATGCTTCAGCTACCTGAATGGCAAATTGTTTTCTCATGTTTAGGAAGGTTTCTTATATTACTTCTGCCCAAATTCTTTTTATATCATTTATATTGAGTCCTTTTTCATGTATGCCTATTAGTCTGTTATGGTTTATGTCTAGTTGTTCTCCCAAGGCCTCATGCAGTCCTGGAGTGGGGACTTCTATAGATTGAAACTTGAATCATGAGTCACTGGGATTATGTGATTTAGTACTAATCTAGAGCTTGAGACTTGATCTATGATACCTGGGATTATGTATTTTAAGTACTTCTGGAATTATGGGTGTACATAAGGTGGATAGGATAAGGCAGAGAGCTTGAATGTAATATAAAGAGAGCAGGGAGACAGACTCATGCTATTGCTGTCTGCTGCCCTGGTTGTTCAATTGCCTTTGTCGCGATTGTTGCTGCTCCGCCACCATGAACTGGATGTTTTCTGCCCTGTTCCACTTAGCCTTGGACCAGCAAAATAGGGACTGAAACCTCCACAAACTGTGAGCTAAGTAAACCTTTCCTTCCTTCATTTTGAGTGTGAGGTATTTGTCCCAGCAATAAGTAAAGAGTAACTAAGACAGAATTTGGCAACAGAAAAGTGGGGTCGTTGCTGTGGATATACCTGAAAATGTGGATTAAAAGCTTTTGGGAATGGCTTACTGGAAGAGATAGGAAAGGTTTAGAGATATTGCCTACAAGCGAAGCACTGGAACAACATTGTCTGTCCTGTTTGGGAGATTCTGGTCAGAACTAAGACCAGAAGACTGACAGAAGGCCTGTTTGTAAAGACCAGGTTGAGGAGGTTTCTTCTGGTAAAAAGGACAGCATTGGTCAATGGACTCCAGATGATTTGTGCTATGGATTGGCTGAATGTCTTTTGGAATTTTGCTCATGCCCATAGACTTTGCCTGAGACTGAAATTAAGCACGGTGGATTAATTAATCTTTCAAGAGATATTTCAAATCAGCCAACTACTGGGGCAGTGGCATGGTTGTTATTGGCTTCTTTTAGCCAGATTTATGTTGGAAAAACAAGAGCAAAGAGCCAAGCAGGATGATTTAAAATGTGAGTTTGGACAGAAAGGAAACATCAGGAAAGCTGTGTACTGCAAAGATGGAGCTAAAAGGATCTCCATTGCTGGGAAGGAACCAGAGAATCAAAAGGATGGCCTAAGGGCATCACAAGAGACAGCAGCTCTTTGCCCTTTGCAGCCCCAGAATTGCAAAGGAGAGAGGCTTTGCCTTGAGAAAGAAAGCTTCAGAGATCCAAGTACCAGAATGGAGGCAGCAGCCAAACCAGGTTTCAAAATGGCACCGGCATAGAGAATTTGTTTTTCGGAATCAGGGTCAGAGTGCTCAGAGATGTAGGCCCTTGACCCCTTCAGCCAAGAGAGAAGGAAGCCTGGCTAGTGCTCCAGCTGGCAGCAACTCTCAGCATCGTCCACATAAGCATATGCAGACCACAGGAATTCTGAGTTTAAGAAGACCTAAACCTGGAGTTCAGAAGAAGGCCTGGGAGGCCAGACAATGTGCCCCTGAGAGGGCAGTGTATAAAATCATGTGTGTGAAGCCTGTTCAGTGGAAACCCCAGAAGATTAGAAAGACCAGGAACATGGATCATGCAAAGACAGAGTAAAGCTGACCTAAGAGAGAACACATAGATACTACCACCAAAAGTGCCTCAGGGACAGAGCTACATGGAACCCACAACTCAGTGCAGACTGCTTTGGATGTTCCACTTGGAACTATGGGATTTAATGTTTGCTCTTCTGGATTTTGGACATGTGTTGGTCCTAATGTTTTGTATTCCCCTATTGTTTACAACTTTTGGAATTGTAATGTTTCTTATGCCTTTGACAGTTGTATAAGTTTAACTTTTCTAATTGTAGAGGAGCTCACAGATGAACATTTGCCTTGGATATTGGAGAAGACTTGGGATTTGGACTTTTCAGCAATGCTGGAACAGTTGGGACTTTGGCAACTCTTCCAGATGGACTAAAATGTCATTTATACAAAGGGATATGTAGGAGACTTTGGGCGTCCAGGGGTGGAATGTTATGATTTATGCCTCATGCAGTCATGTGGCAGGGACTTCTACAGATTGAAACTTGATGCACAAGTCACTAGGATTATGTGATTTAGTACTGATCTAGAGCTTGAGACTTGATCCATGATCCCTGAGATTATGTATTTTAAGTACTTCTGGGATTATGAGTGTAGCCTAAGTCAGACAGGCTAAGGCAGAGAGCCTGATGTAATTTAAAGAGAGACAGAGAGACAAACTTAAGCTATTGCTCTCTGCTCCCTAGTTGTTCTGTTGCCTCTGTCGCCATTGTTGCTATTCTGTCACCACGAACTGCTGCTCTCTGCCATGTGCCTCTCTGTCTTGGAGCCAGCAGAGTATGGACTGAAACTTCTAGTAACTGTGAGCTAAATAAACCTTTCCTTCCTTCATCTTGTGTGTTGGGCATTTGTCCCAGAAACAAGAGAAAAGTAACTACGACATAGTCTCATGTTCTTCTTCGCATTGTGTTGCAGATATTGAACATTTTTCCTCACATGTAGTTGTTTTTGAGAGATCCTTTCTTACCTTTACACTAGCAGGAACTGTGTCTTCAATATCTGAAACTCTGTCTTCACATGCATTTATATGGTGTTGCCATCTTGTGATTGAGACTTTATTTTCCTTTATATCTTCTTCAAACTGCTTCATGAAATCTATTTCTTTCCTATTTGGCTCATTCAAGGATTCCATCATTTTTCTGTTCTCTTATAATTTTTTAATCAACATCTTCTTTAGAAAGATTTATTAATTCTTTCATTATAGTTATCCTTTCTTGTTCCACTTCAGAGATTATTCTGATCTAATTTCCTCTCTACCTTTTTGCTGTTGTTCTTTTACTTCAGATGCTAGAAATTCAGAGATTTCTTTTTTGTTTTTTTTTACTTCAGAGGGTTTTTCTGATCTGATTTGCCCTATACTAATTTGCATTTGTCCTTTACTTTAGAGGCTATTAAATCAGAGACTTGAGCTCTGTGATTCCCATTTTCTTCTATGCTAATGTCTTCTGCATTTATTCTGGGTGCGCTTATTGCCTGAGATTGCATATTGCTCCTTCTCTTTGTCCTTTTGCACAGCACTGTTGTCTGAACTTTGGTGTAGAGCTTTGGTGAAGTTTTGTGGTTAGCATCCACTGAAATTTGAGTCCATATCTACCAAGGTTGGTCTTGTCCAGATGTGTCTGGCTGGGTCTGGCTGGTGTGTTCAGCTTCTTCCTGCTGCAGCCTGCGAGTGTGAACCCATTGTGCTCCTCTGGCAAAGTGTTCAACTTCTGGATTCATTGGGAGAGAATGACCCCAGCCTCTCTGCAAGGAATTTTGTTGCTGGATTCCACATGAGGTACCAGGTCTAGAGTCTGGACAGAGAAGTTCTGGTCATGTCATCCAGGCAAAGCTTCCTATTCACATGCTGGTCCTGGGTCCTGGGCAGTGAAGAAGCTCCAGGTGTGGTGCAGAGGCCAGAAGTTCCTACCTACAGCCATACCAGTCCTGGGGGCCAATTGGCAAAGAAGTTCCAGGCCAGTTTTCGCAGCTTTTAAACATAGATCTTTGTCTTTCTGTTGTAGTAATGATCCAGTAAAAGACAAGAAACCAGTCTTAATTCTCCAAACTAAGAAAACTGAATGCAGGAAAGTAGATGCAGGTGATACACATAGCTGCCAACTAGGCAACTAGGAAAAGAGGGATGTCTTGGAATGTTTATCTCTGACCCTAACCCTACCGTAAAGAAGGGGAATAGTAATTGACAGCTTGAATACATCACAAAAGCGAGTTAAAGTTAGAAAACAAATGCCACAGAACAAGGGGTAAACTGAGTGAGTAAACAAGCATGATGAAAATTCTGGTATTACTTTAATTTCACTAGTGGGAAGAAAGAAAAATTACGAAATCAAGACAAAAGACAGACAGACAGACAGACAGACAGAAAGCTCTTCTCTCCCCACCTTTCAATTTTTTATCATAACTTCCCTTTGTTTAATGTTAGCTAGAAATTACTCACTTAGTGAATCTGGGATTGGTAGTTCTCTGTAACTCCATGCAAGACAGGTAAATGAGGAAATCAGTAAGACAGCGCAGCAAGCAATGCCAGCAAAGTAGATTACGTAGCGAAAAGAAGAGCATGTGAGGTAAGAAAGCATGTTGTATATTCTGCAGTAAAAAGCAGTGCCATTTATAGACTATGTGGAAATGTCCCAGGAGTAAACAATTTGGGAAATAGGACTGGGTATAATTCCTAAAATGTATTTAATGAAATAATACTTTGGACCAGGGCTCTGATGCAACTAGCATGTTGTTTAGAATACAATAATTTTGGCAATTGCATGTAAAATGGTATTGAGAAAACATGAGAATATTATGGAACAATTTTTTAAATGTCTTTATTTATTTGGTACAGGGTCTTACTATGCAGCTTGAACTGGTACTGATTATCCCATCTCAGCCTCCCCAGTGCAGGGATGCCAGGTGTGAGCCACCATGCCCAGTTTCAGGGCCAGCATTCTAATCCGGGGCTCCCACGGTCTGCACAGCATGTAGTATAAGGGATCGAATCTGAGTCCTGTGCCTAACAGGCAGGCGCTTACACAGCCAAGCTATCCTCATCCCCTTAACCAAGTTCAGTGGAGAGCTAAAGTGGAGCATATATTGAATGCTTGTCAGATGCTCTTCTGGGTGATTCATATACAGACGTCACCTAGTGGAGTCTCATAATGGTTCTTCAAGGTAACCATCATTATCTGAAAATATGGACAAACATAATCAGAGAATTGAATGGAGTTTGCCACAGCTAAATAATGAAAAAGCAAGTGTCTAAGCTATTGGTAACCACAAGAAGCAAATGGGATGACTTTGATTGATAAAAACATTGGTATATTTTTGAGTAAATACATATTTGGTTCCAGAGGTGGCATATGATATTTTGCCAAATATCAGTTTTCTAAGTTGTGAATCTTAATTTCCCTGAATATTAATACTGGAAGACATTGTGTTTTCTTTCATTGATAATTCTGCGATATATAAAACCCAGATTCTATTCAAAATTGCTACAATATTTTCCCCCTTTTTCTTTGTATGTTGGATTCTTTTTGTAATTTAAAGTCTTCATCATAAATTAAATATTTTGACATAAACACACTGATGCTAAATAATATTGAAGATTCATTGAGCCAAAGAATGTTAACACGGGGTTGGGGAGATAGCTCAGTGAGCTAAGTGCTTTCATGACAAGCATAAAGTCCTAAGTTTGATCCCTGATACCACAAAAGAAAAAAAAAAAAAAGGAATGTTAACATGAGTGTCAATCATACACTGAATGTCTAAATGTATAACTGTTTCTCTGATGAAGTTGTCTCTGCACAGAAACTTAGTTTTCCTCAGATATTTTATTTCCTACTTGTTAATCACTTTTAACTGCAATATATTTACAGACTTTCTCTTTAATTTCCATAATCTATCTTCACTAAATGAATAATTCTATCACAGGACTTTATCACACATATATCTTATTGTGTATCTGTTCATTCCATATTTTATGTCAAATCCTTAATTATTTTTGAAGAAAAAAAATCATTTAAGAGAAATTCTATGGCTTTAAATTTTTCTAAGGGAAATAAAGAATAACAGGATTCCTGTTTGCATCTTAGTTGAAAATGTTGGGTTGGCCAGATAGCTCAGCAGACTAAAGTGCCTGCTTAGGCAGAGTGCAGCAGCTGGGGTTTGATCCCCAGCATACTGTGCTGGCCCCAAACCAGAGGTGCATTGACGTGAGCCTGTAACCCCACAGCCTTGGAAGCTGAAAACAGAAGAATCCCTACAAATCTGATCTATATAGTGAGACCCTGTAAACCCTGTACTAAATACATTTTTTTTAAAAAAAGTGTTAATCACTGTTATTCTGAGTAGGGTTTTCTTTTTGTTGTTGTTGTTGTTGCTGCTTGTTATAAATTTTGTAACTAAGCCGGGCGTGGTGGTCTACTCCTGTAATCCCAGCACTTGGGAGGCTGAGGCAGGAGGATCGGTACGAGTTCAAGACCAGCTTGGGCTACAAAAGTCAGCTCAAGGCCAACCTGAACTGCATAGCAAGACCCTGTCTCAAAAAGACAAAATAAATAAATAAATAAATAAATAAATAAATAAATAAATAAATAAATTTCGTCACTAGATCACCACCCAAAGAATCATGATTTTCCTACAATTGGAATTGACATATGTAGCTCAGAATTTGAACATTTTCTTTTTTTAATAACAATGTAATGGAACTCCATTCCTTCCTATAACTTATCCCTCTGTTATATATCACTTGGTACTAGAAATGCATGACAAGTGAGTCAAAGACAATGTCAGAAATATTGATAAAAGTTACTATTGTTTACTTGAATGTACAATGACTGGCTATTTGTAGCCTTACAATGATTTCTAATATCATTCCTGTTTCTTCTGAGAGTACGGATTTGATGGAGATAGTAGGTCATCACTGAAAATACTGACAGTACTGCATAGAAAGTAGGTGTCTTATTCCCAGTACAATTAACTCATTGCTGCTTCAGTGGCATAAAAACCCATGTGATCAGTTTCTGAGAGCATCTGTCCCCAGGAAGCAATAATCCAAAATACTAACATCCATTACATTGTTTATCTTAAAGATTCTATAATAAACCAATAACTTCTATTTTCCTATTGCTAAATGTTCTGCGTGTTCTAATAAACTCTTGCTTAAAGTTTTCAGTAAGTGATATTTTTGTAATTTCTCTCATGCCAGTTTTTCTTTCTTATATATTTTCAGCCTTCCCAAATATTTACCAAGAATTCCAAACACTATTTAAACTGGTAAGGACTAAAGTGAAAAGGTATCTTGCAGAGCACCTGAGACCTTAGAACTTTCAGGCCATGGAGCAATAGATTAAATGACCTCTCAAGACCTCTCCAAGTCCTCCATTCTATGGGAACTGATAAACCACAGAGATATCCAAACAAAGAAGTCACAATGCCACTTGACCTATTATCTCAGCATTTAATGGCTTTTCTGTGTATGGAGTTCCAAGCTGCAAGTTCTAACAAAGATTCCGCCAACATTTCTCCTACACTTAAAACTTCTCTGCTTATAATACTTTTTTTTACAACAATTTTCAAAGAGCAAGGAAATGGGCTTTCTTTGTAATTCCAAAAGTAGTTTTAGGAAACCGGAGATATTATTACAGATACTAATATGACAGTAAAATCATAATAGTAAAATTGGATTCCAGATCAACCAGCCGAAGGCAAAAAATTATGGAGAATGATTTTTAATAGAAAAAAATACATTTTGAGAAGAAACAGATATTACAACCAAATAAAAAAGAAAGTACAGAAAGTTAGACGCAGAGGGAATGAAGTATGCTGGTAGTTAAATTAAATTATGTTCAAGGTCTATGCATATCATTTAGAAATAAATAAGGCTCTAGTTAGAATAAAAAAGCTCACTGTGGAAGAATCCAAACGCTAATCAAAGCCAAGAAAGAAGAAAATATACACTGTAAAATGTGAGGTAGAGGGAACTACTGAGATGACAGAATGAAGTTAAAAGTGTAAAAAATATGATAAGAAAATTAAGGGTAGAAAATGAAAGGAAGATTGCACAAGAGTTTGAGATAAATCAGGATCCTTTCAAGATGAGAAGAAAGAAGGGGTCAAGGCCAGAGATAATGGGACCTCCATGAAATGGAAAGTGTAATTGACTCACTGGAGTGGTGGATGTTGCTATCAATTTTAATGACTCCTTTGCATCAGCTTTCAGATGAAAGAATGGAGGAAAGATATTGGCCAAGAGACTTACATTTGCATATGACATGGAAAAAGGGTGAAATAAATACCAAGCTAGAACAGAGATGAAGTCACTATCCTATTTAATTTTTGTAAAACTCCAAGAAGAATGGAATGTTCATCTGGAAAGCAGACACTGATATTAATAAGCAATACCTGTATTGCATGCTTTTTGAAACCTACTGGGATTCAGGAAGGGGGAAAAAACCAGAATTCCTAAACTCAGTTATTCTCATATATATGACCCAAAATAATTCTTAAAAACATAATACTCTGATAGCTGTGTATACACGTTTAGACAAGTATCTGAGCATCTGATGCAGTTGCTCAGATAACTCATGTAGACAAACACAAGCACCCAGATTCGCATGCGTGCACATGCACACATGCACATAGACGCACGTGCACATGCCACAAACACACACACACACACATATATACACACATTAATTTTTAGTTCACTTTACTCTGGGGTAGGAAGGTAGACATTTTTCTCCCCAGAAGCTTTTCCACCTTCACAGAGCAGAAGCACTTGGGGAAGTCCTCGAGGGAGCCATTCCCACACCCACTGCTGTGTGAATGATGAAAACACACACGGAGATGGGCCACAGAGTGCGGAGCACGCTGGCGCCCTCACTGCCTCCTGCTGCTGACCAGCTTGAAGAAGCCCGACGCAGCACATCAAATTATCCCAGCCAGAGCTTTATACTTGTCCGTCACCTGACGGGGAATACTCGTGAAAAGCATGCTTTTACCATCCTGCAGCTATGAAATTCATTAATGTACCTAAAATCAAAGCATTACCTGCTTCAACAACAAAACACACACACACACACACACACACACACACACAAATCTGCTCTTGTAAGATACTCGTTAAAATTCTACATGTTTTGATCTCAGATATTTCTGTCGAAATCTCTACCTCTGAAGTTCTCATAAAGCATGGAAGATGGAAATGATCTGACTAGAAGGGCTTTGGAGGAGAATGTAGGCTTGCCTGGGAGCTGACTGCACTGAATGCTGCCTCAGCACTTTCTGATGGGTAGGTACCCCAGCTGGAACCCCACTGCTGTGCAGATAGATCTGTTTCTCATGCAATGTTTATTTGAATTTTCTCAAAGGCAGAAAGACAACCAACTCTGTGTTTATCTAGGTAGTAAATGTTCAGATAACAAAGATAGTAAATTTTAATTTACTCCTTGAGTGTCCACGCAGTATAAATATACATACTAACCTAGTATTCCGGATAACCAACTTCTCAGTCTGCCAATAAATGGCCAAAATTTCAGAAAACAAAAGTAAGATTTAAGTAAGCAAAGGAGTAATGAAAGCAAAACAGTTATTTATCTTTAAAAAGAGACTACTTGCTGTTATGATCAGGACATTTTGGCAAGGCAGATGAGGTTTAAGGAGAGAACAGAGTAGACATTAGAGACTAAAGCCAGATGATATTCTAGGCAGACCGAAGAGCATGAATTAAATCTCAGAATTCAGGAAGGCTCTGGGAATCAGACCAACATGCTGAACTAAAAGAAGTGCAATGGCCAAGAGATACTGGGTTTTAAACATATATTGGATGATGATTAGTAGCAAGAATTCTAATTTCTTTGGAGTCCATTCAGTATGAAAATATTAGACATATTTCTAAAAGGATATCATGGCTTAAAGAACTTAATTTGGGGTGGTGAGCAGAGTTGGTGAAGCTTACCTGATCTCAGCTTGTGTGAGCAGGAAGCAGGAGGCACTAACACGGGAGAAGCCACGGGGTCTGGAGGGTGAGCACCCCAAAGAGCATGCAGTGCAAATACATGTGTAATTAAGGAGAAAATGAAGGAGTTTGAGACTACCTGGAAATGCAGAGATGTCAATCACACAAATAGTGACGGAGGAGAAAGAGGAGAACAAATAGCAAGCCTGACTTAAAGTGGTAAAAATCACTGTGAGAATTGTGTGTTTTCTTATGCTTTTACATTGTTGACAATAACATTCCATAGTTATTTCTACACCATATTAATTAAAGTAATGGCTCTCTAGGCTATGAAACATAAATAAAATTTTAAAATATTGCATGTGAAATTATAATCTATATAAACTAGTTAAGAAAGAAACAAAATTCTCTGAGGGTGACAATGTTCAAAACATTCACAAAAATGCTTTAAAGTTGAACCAAAAAAATAGAAAGAAAAAAGAAAGAAAGAAAGAAAGAGCCCAAACAGTATGTTATGGACATTAGTTTAAATTGAATATTCACCAAACAATGTCATTTCAAGACTTCAGAAAGTAATTTCAAATCTTGACACGTGTGCTCTAGCTCACTACTCAAGTAATTGTTTTAGAACAAAATTTTGGGAAAAAAATTCTTTCCTTCTCCCCTCTGACCCAACCTCTCACATCTCTATTTGTTTTCTCAATCAAACATCTAAAAGTCTCTGAAAAACTCCAGGATGGAGTATAAATGTTTTGGGGGCATTATTTTGTCTTTAAAAGAGCTTCTATTTATCGGTTTACAAAGCTGAGTGGACTTAAAGTTAAATTAACTGTTTTCAGCTGCGTTCTTCAGAAATAAAGTCTAGCATGTGGCTTTAGCAAGATTTTCTTTCAGCATATTTACATATAGTCAACCTGTAATTCATTTTATTTTCAGATTGCCTCTGGTATTAATTTATGGAAATGGCTATTATCTTCAAAATCATTTATGAAGAAGTTTTAAATGGTCATTTGTTGATGTATAATACATCGTTTATTTAATTTGATATAAGTTAATATTTTTTAAAAAGCAACTTGTTCTCTTATTTTTTTATTACACAATCAAGTTCAAAATTATGAGCACCGTGGCTATACTGAAATACGCATATAAACCATGTCTTGCCAGAGAACTGGCTGAGGTCCCCAACTGTCTGATGAGGGACACAGTGAAGGCCAAGAAGCTAGCAATGTGTAAAGCAGGACTGCAAGGTCGGTGCCTCAGAAAGGGCAAGGACAAAGGCATCTTCTCTGGCCCACTGTTCACTGCGAAAATACACATGTTTTCAGGAAGGCATAGTGCACTTTTCTTTGAATGTACTAAGCTAATAACAACAAAGCATTCTTCCACCAATGAGACAAGTGTCAGTAGGGAAACTATTTTCTCCCAAAGCAAAACTGTACTTTAGCTTCTACATTATTATATATTTTTTAATTTTTTAAAAACATTTTTTGGGTGGAACCGGGGAGCAAACTCAGGACCTTGCACCTGCCAGGCAGGCACTTGTGCCCCTGAGCTATTTCCCTGGCCCCTAGATGGTTTTAAAGGCACTTGCCATCCTGTGAGCATCACAGCTTCACCAGCCATAGGACTTAAACTATGACCAGAGAAAGAGGCAAGTTTCTGCCTTCCAGTTTACAAGGCAGAACAAAGACAGCCTCAGACACCCTGTTTGTGTGTAGTTGTGCCCCCAAAACCTCAGGTAAATCGTGGGGCAGATGCAGCTGGAGGAGCGCAAGTGACTTGAGCAGAGGGGATGGAGGACCAGAGCAGGATGGAGGACCAGAGGCCAGGGACTGTTATATTAAGAGCACCCTCCACCCCACCCCAGAGGTGGGGAGAGGGTCATCCTGGACATGCAGCCTCCTGGGAAAATAAGGCTCCACAGACTTGCTACATAACTCAGGCTGTTTTAAACTATGAAATGTCCAATAACTGTGAGCTAAAGAAACCTTTCTTTCCCTCTTTTTGAGTGCTAGGCATTTATCCCAGCAACCAGGGAAAAGTAACTAAGATCCCCACAAACCAGCTATGTTTCACCTTCACAACACTTTTGTGGTGTGCCTGAAAAAGTAGAACAAAGAAACAGGGAAATTTTGGCATTCTACGTTTAATCAGCTTCTAAAATGGCAACAGTTGAAGGAAACATCTTTCATGGAGGAGACCCATTTGAAACCCCAATTCACTGGGGAAATTTTTAATTTATTTATGTATTTAGTACAAGATCTATAGGGCCTCACTACACAGACTGGACTCATAGTGATCTTTACAGCTTTTCAGCCTCCGAAGCACTGGGATTGCAGGCCTGCACCACCATGCTCAGTCTCACTTGCCAACTCAGCACTTCTGGGGGACAGGGCCAGCACAGCAGGCCAGGGATCAAACGTCAGGAATATTTTAAACATTTAAAATTTTTTAACTTTCCATGATTAAATTTTTTCAGTATGTCATGTTCTCTTCATTGTGGGGAGTTTCTAAATGTCCATAACACATCTTAACGTTTTCCATTTTTCCTTGTTTTCCCCTCTTTCCCACCTTCTTCATTAATTAAAGCTACCCAAAAATCAAACTGCTCTGACTTAATGTCAAGATCAATCAAATTTCTAGTATATTTAAGTGTGATCTTGAGTAAAACACAGCTTCTTTGAGTTTCTACTTTTCTTTACTATAAAACAAAGATTTTAAACTTCCCATGACCAAACAATCTGAAGCTTGCATATCTAAGTCTAGCAGTACCTTCTACAAAGTTAGTGTTTAAGGCATCCAAACAGTTAATCAATAATGCACCAATTAATCAATCTGTGGCTTTTTAGTGCAATACTTACCAAATAGCATTACACATTTGATAGTGAAGGTAATCATTTTATTAGAACTGATAAGTTATTTAATATCATTATAAAAATCTAAATGTATCTATAAAGTTGTGAAAGGAAATAGATATTACAAAGGAAGGATAGCTTACCCTCTAATATCTAATAGCCTATGAGATATTACAAACAGTGAACAACCAATAGCATTTCTCACAGCTTCTTTTTTTTAACCACATAGGAAAGTTCAATTTCATCTCCAGGTCCTGAGCACAAGCACTCACAGTAGTTCAAATAAAAAATGAACATACTATAATGTATACAATGTACAATATATATATTATTAACTTTCTCTGAACTTTCTGACCTTCAAAATTATCACATATTATTGACACTGTGCTTTCCAAGGTCAGGCGAATTATTATATTTTTATTATATTTCTTACAAAAGATATTGATATTTTGGAAAATGCCAGGTTTCTTTTAGAACAACATAGAAATACATGGTCCTAACTGTATTATGTAATATCATCAATGTTCCATTGACATGAAGTATATAAAAATAATATATTAAAGGAATAAAGAATGTAAAATAGCCTATTAGATATTAAAATCTTATGTAATATAAGATGGATCTGCTTAAAAGCTTAGTATCTAGTATATAGTTTTTCTTTTTTATTACTTTTATTAAGAAATAACAATATGACAGTTTCAAAACTGTCATATTCAATGTACATTTTGTCCTCACAGTAGTTATTTAGAGCACAGGATGCAGACATGATAAGTTTTCTAATCATTATTGAAACAAAAATTTCTTCTCACTGAACTAAGAGAAAATAGCTGTATACATAGTCCAATTTTCCGCAATAGTAGTGGGTTATCATATCAGCAGAACTGGCAATATTGGAAACTGTTGATTTAAGCCTTTTCAGCCCAGCATACCGATCTAGCTTTATATTTTATGCCTCATGGTTAAACTTTTCTACTGGTTGGTTAAGAGAAAGTTAAAGCAAGACCTGTATAACAGAGCATGCAACTTTATGGTACTTCAGCATTTTTTTTTATTGTGAAGACTGCTTTCAAGAAATTACATGGTCTTCCACATAAAGCAGATATTTTTGTTCATTCCCAAGTTAATGAAATATATGATATGAAAGCTTGGTATATAATTTGAAATTTAATATTACTTTATCAAGTATAATAACCTCTAGTAATTACATGTGAAAATTTGCCAGCAGAAGATTATTGTCATTTACTCCAGGCATTCATGCATGCACATCTGTTTGTCTAAAAGCTGTTGCCTGAAGTGATAAATGGAAAACTGTCCTTGCTTGACAATTTGGGCATGTGCCTTACACTGTCAAGAAGCTCAAGTCATCTAAAAGAAAGGTTCTTGGCATCAGCCAGAAGGCTCAGTGGACTAAAGCCTCTGCTTAGGCAAGCCTAGGCAAGCCCAGGGACTGTGGTGCAATCCCTAGCACCACCTGCTGGGCAAACCCCACTCCCAGGGTGGGCTGAGCTGGCCATAATGCAAAATAATAACAATAATGACGATGATGATGATGATGATGATGATGATGATGATGATGATGATGATAATGATGATGAAAATTAACCTTAGTCCAAAAATCAAATTCTAAAGATTTGGGTCATATTTTCATATCTGTTGAAGTTTTCAGAGATGTAATGTTGCATAAACTGAAGGAAGATTATACTGTGTTTCATTTTAAATTTTAGGAAGTATTCATCAACTGTTTTGTCAAGAGTTCACATGCAAATAACAATAGATTGGGCTGGTAAGATAGCTCAGTGGTGTGAAGTGCCTGCTTAGGCAAACTTAGGCAAGCACATGGGGACCACAGTTGAATCGCTGACAACCCATGCCATGCCAGTCCAACACCCAGGGTGGGCTGAACAAACCACAAAAAAGAGAATGAAATTACAATAGACTAATGACAATGTTGCAAATAGCACTTGAGCCATCAACAAACATATATGTATTTGTTTTTGCCTCTAGCTGCATGTTTATGATATTTCTAGATGCAAATGGCATATAATCAAAACTTGTGCAAATGAATAACCCATTATTCTATCAAAGATTATTTTCTTTTATATTTTTCTTCTAATTAAGATATTATGTCTATTATTATTAAATCAATGTTAATATAAACCTTCTGTTATTCTGGCAAAATGAATAAGAAAGAAAGTATCGTTTGGCTTCAACTTTTCCATCCATTGTCAGGCAGTTCAGCATTTTTGCAGACTCTGCTAAGGCAGAATGTGGGATTATGGTAGAGTAAGACTTGTACAAAAAGAAGAAAAAGAGATGTCCCGTATCATTTGTGGGTGACTCCCAGTAATATAACTTTTTTCTATTAAGTTGTAGCTATTAAAGCTTCCACCATCTCCTATCTCTATAGAGACACATCTTCAGCACGTGAACTTCTTTGGGGAACAATGTGCACATATGTGAGACAGTGAAAATATATATCAATTTTATCGCAGAATTGTTGGGTTATTCTAGAAAAACTTACCAGAAAAAAAAAAAAAAAAAAAAAAACCTGAAGTGTTAGGTCTGAAAACACTGTTCTACGAGAATTGGCACTCTTTTCCCATTAAGTAGTTTGTATAATTGATTAAGCTTCTTAGTTTTCTCTAATCCAGATAATTTAAATCTTCTTATCAAAATATGTATGCTGGGAATCCATGCTATGTCACACACGATTATCCCTTCTGCCTACACAGGACTGAACTGTCTGGAAAGACAGAGTGGTAAGGCATCCTTTACCATGCAAACCCTTTGCAATAGCTTCTTCACGTAATAGGATAACTCAGTCTCAACTAATGGATCATGGACATATGGTGCTCTGCCTAGAAACAAGAAAAGAACGTCAAATAAATAGTTTTCTAGGGGATACTACATTTTATTGCATAGTACAAATATATAGTAGTACATAAAAACACAACTCTGGAGTCTGAAAGAAGTTCCTAGGGAAGGAAAGGGGCACAACCTGAAGTGCTACTAGAAGGACTGTCTTGAACCTTGGTTCTTTATAATATTGAGTTGAGAATCTCATGGTTACCTGTGGCATTTGGGGAAATTCATAGTTCTTTCGCTATGAATCTTAAAATAAGAACAACACTGTGTGGCTTCCTCATGGCCAGTTTACTCATAAAAGTAAGCAATCTGAGATGCTGTCTCCAGAGTCTGCTAAGAGCTGATAACGTAACCCCTGTGCAAAGCTCTTATCAACCCTAGAGCCCACATGCAGGGCCTACGCGAAAGAAGTGAACTCAACTAGCGGAACCTGCCCGTACTACTTTACGAGCTCCATATTGGCACCAATTCCCAAATCAATTCCAGGAGAGGCAAAAGGACGTTTCTGAATGTCCATTCCTAAATTATGCACTACAGATGTCTTCATTCAAGCCCCTTTTCATTTCAATTAAGTTAGAAGAGCAGGAATAAAGTATCTGATCCAATTCTTGTCCAATTCAGTTTGTAGCCAGAATTTTGGAAAGAATCAGCTACCTGAACCAAGGCTCCCTGTACTTGTCCCCTGCTTAATTAGTAGCATTCGTGCTGAACAACACTAACTCTGATTAGTTTTTGTCTTAGCCTCAATTGAGTATTTCTAGTACGTCTGTATTCATGGACCCTTTATGGTGGCTGGGGTACAACATTTGCCTCTGTGATCTAATGGACCAAAACATCACCAAGTGCACATCAATCGTGAGATCTAGTGTAAATGAAGCTAACATACTAATAAAATGAAAATGCAACATAATAAAGGTGACAATGAAGGTCTCTCTGTCTCTTTCTCTGTCTCTCTCTGTCTCTCTCTCTCTCTCTCTCTCTCTCTCTCTCTTATACATAGTCATGGCATCAAAGAAGTTTTGACCTACTCCTGGGGTAAGAAAATTTCCATATTAAGATATGACTGTGCTCACCTTCAGGGTGTGTTGGTGTTAGTGTAGTGGATGCTGCATGGTCCTGCTTACACTGGCCTGTCAGGGCAAAGAGGCTAATTCCCATACCTTACTAGGAGAAGCATTGGCTGATGGGGACACAGCCAGATTGCTCTCTAGCTAGAAAGCAACATAGAGTGGGGAGGGGCTTAGAATAAAGAGGTTCTTGGTATCTTTAGCCAGTTCTTATTTTGTTCATAAAACAAGGTTGATAATTTTATTCTAATAATCTCATAAAATGTAAGAAAATTAAATGAAATGCCACACATAAGATGGCCTTGTGCTAGGCCATTTATGTATGAAATCTTATGATACTTGTGAAGAGCATGAACTAATTACAGCTCCCCCCGGCTTCACATTCTGACTGTATCATTTGCTTTGTCCATCAGCTTGGGTAAAGTGATAAAAGAGTCAAATATTTTCGCTTACATAAATTTGCTAAAGTACTTTAACACCAAATACTCTAGCAATTACTTTTGATATTAATACAATTAATACTAAGGAACATAGGGGCTGGGGAGATAGCTCAGTGGCACAAATGCCTGCCTGGCAAGTGCAAGGTCATGAGTTTGAACCCTGGCCCCACAAAAAAAAAAGAAAGAACAAAAGAAAGAAAGAAAGAAAGAAAGAAAGAAAGAAAGAAAGAAAGAAAGAAAGAAAGAAAGAAAGAAAGAAAGAAAGGGCCAACTTTCAAAAAACAACAACAAAAAAAAACTAAGGAACATACATTGTCAAGTGCATTATTTAACTGACTCTGTCAAATGGAACAAGAAATGAGCAAATAAAATGACTCAGCCTAGTTCTGGGTGTAGAAGACCCTCCCTAGGGAGGACCCTCACCTGAACAGAATCAGGAGAAATAAAGGAAGGCTTGCTTCCATTTGGTCAGCAGAGTTGGGTCGGGCCCTTCACCCAGGATGTCGTCCCTGCTTTCCAGCACAGCCTCCTCAACCTTCAGCAGAGACTCTTCAGGGTTATATTGTGGACTGTCTAGCTCCGGGTATGGACTCACGCCGGGTACCGCCCTGAGCTCCAGCTTCCTACTGCATTTGTCAGCTCTCCCGTACATCAACCCGGCATGTTGCACTCTTTCACACGTGACTCAGGGGGCATTCAGTGTGAATCAATCTTTTTTCTTTATTATCTATGCATTGGGTACAGGGTCTCACTACGCAGCTTGGACTCATAGTGATCTTCCTGTTGTCAGCCTCCCCAGAGCTGGGATTACAGTCACACGCCACCACACCTAGACTGAGTATCTGCCTCAGAGTGCCCACGAGGGTGGGGTGGGGCAGCATCCTGTATTGGAGATCTAACCTTGGTCCCTGCACTTGCCAAAGTAGGCACTTAGCATGCTGAGCTATCTCATTGGTTCTTGTGAATCAATCTTGTAAATTCTTTTATATTTGTGTACCGTGTATTAAATCTCCTCAAGTAGAGCATCAACTGATACTCCAAGGATATCGGTTGACTATAATCCACCTTTATATTTGAGTGCTTAGGGTAGCATTAGAATTTCACAAATGTTTGAAAACAAATGATCCCTCAGTAGTAATTTGTTTAAGAATACATGTACTTAATAAATGTATTTATGAAATACCTTCTATGTCCCTGGAACAGCTTTAGGTTGTGTTTTTCTTGTACTAGAAAACTGGTGGACCCTGAAAAGTGTCCAAGGTTATTTAATTAACAGCATGAAATTCAGGGTCTTTTTTGAAGGTTAAAATCTTCTCAAAGAGGCCAATAGAAAGACTAGAATATCAAAACAAGCTTGCCCACACATATCCTGCATAATTTTGTAGACTTGCTGCATCCTTCACTTTGCTTTTATATTTTCTCTCTGTATGTAGGAGATATTTTTTAAATTCTTCAATCATAAGTTATTAAATTTATAAAAGTTATAATCATGAGGTATATTGGCTATAGATTGCAAAATACATATTAAAAGCTAATATCTATGGGGTTAGGGAAATAGGTTGGTGGTCAAACTGCTGCCTGGCAAGCTCAAGGACACAGGTTCGATCCCTGGTACTGCATGCTAGGCTGGACCTCTGGAACTCTGGGCGCACGGTGCCAACCACCAAAACGGCATGGTGGTACATGCCTGTATTCCAGTGCCAGGGAGGCTGAGACAGGAGAATCACTCCGAGTCCAAGCTGCATAATGAGACCTAAATAAATAAAGAAATAAATAAATGTTTCGAAAAGCCATAACTATGAAAAAGCTTGGTGCTATGAATGTTATGTAAAACATGAAAATGTTCAATCATAATCTGGTTCTAGATCATCTGCCTTGATCTGCTAGTATTTCTTTCTACAGCTGTACTGAGGAATAACACCACTGAAAGACTACAGTGAGACTGACTTCCCCTCCCTCCTACAAAGACACAAAGACAAACTTAAACCAAAGTCTGGGTAACAGTTTCCTTCTCAGTAAGGAAAATATACTATTTGAGTAAGAATAGTGTCGTTGAAGGCCTTAATAAGCAATTTGAAAACTATATTGCAAGATAATATGATATAAATTTAAAATAATAGAAGGGAGTAGGCTGCCAAGATTAATCCACAATGCATTTTGCCTAACTCATAACTTCAGAGCTCAGAATTCGCCCTTGATTTGCATGGGCTTACTTTCATTTAATTTCATAGAATCAGCATTAAAAAAAGAATAATAAGTCTTCTTCATTATTCAGTCCCCACTACAGTGTGCAACACTAATGTTTTAAAGCTGAAATCAGCTGCCCCTCCCAGGCTGCTAGATTTTACTTTTGGTACAATAGCAGTGCTTATCCTGGTAGCAGATTATTGCTGAGGCAAGAATATTAATATTATTCATACAAATCAAATTCACACTGTAATATCTTTGAAAGATAAGGGTGACTGACAGTGTGTCACACATTTCAAAATCAGGCTTAGGAAATAATTATTGTTTAATTTCCTTTGATAACCAAGAAAAATCTCAAAACTCTTTTACAGTATTCTACACCATATTGAATTACAAAAAAAAAAAAAAAATTTTGCACACTCCCAAACATGAATTCTATACTCCACAATTGGTTCATGGAAAATTTCCAGGAAGGCTGAGATTGAAATTTTAAAATAATAGGATTGGCTGACATTTTGAAATCTCCAAGACCAGAAGCCATGAGGCTTATAATACAGTAAAGTATTTGAGGAAATGAAGAAACATTTTGAGGGGAGTATTCTTTTAAAAATAAATACTTTTGAGTTTAACACTCATATTGACTTATCTTGCCTTATATTGTTGAAGTTTTAGAAAAAAGGAGTTCCAAATCAATTTGTTCACACTTTTGAGAGTCTTTCAGATAGTTGACTTTAAACTGATTTGTTGGCATCCATCTGTAACTATGGGACAGAGGAGACAGATGTAGGAAAATTGTAAATTTGAGTCCTATCTGGAAAAATTGGAAAGACTATGTCTCCAAAAGAAAAAAAAAGATTGATTATAGGTTAAGGAGAAGAGTGCAGGTTCAGTCCCAGTAGAGAAATAAATTTACAAATATTTTTTTTAATTTCTTGAGAAATTAATAAAGAATTAACATATACAGTACAATGAAATTGTTAGACATGAAATTCAAATGCAAGTACACCATTTATTGAATCATACTTTTCTTTAATTCAAGAAACTCATTGGAAGTAAAAAGAATTACTTACATCTTTCCTACTCTCTCAAAACCTATTTCATAAAATCAGACTCCCAGAAAGTGGAAGTACTTAAAAATGTATCCTGTTAAGGGAAATTACTAAGGAAAATAAAAGGATCTGTAAAATCCATATTCGTGAATAGAACTTAGAAAATTTTAGCCGTCTTCTAGAAATACATTCTCAGCAATTCTCCAATTTATCAGCTATAACAATTATACAAGAAACAAATTGCATATACATGAAAAAATCTTGCTTCCCATTGACTCAAAACACCAAGTAATTATCCCACTCTGCTGTACCAAATCTGCTCACTAAGTTAAAATAGACTCAGTGTGATGAAGTATGTAATTTGAAACTCTTAAGTTTGTAATTTGAATGATTACTTTCTTCCATAAGCTGCTTAGGGCAGTTTTCATTTGTAAAAGCTAAAACATTTGGCTGCCCAAATGCAGCATCTACATAACTTTTGTGCAATCCTTTATTTATTAATCATCTTCTGCTGATAATCTAAATGATGATTAGTTTTGCTACAATGACTTCTTTACTCTTTTAATACACATTTAGATTAATCCTTGTTACATATTTTGATTTCTCATAATTTGAGAAGTGGAATTGAGCCATAATCCTTTCCCAAATTAAAGTGATTAAGGCAAAGAGAGTATTTTCAGTGGAAGAGAAGATGTTATAGTATATGTATTATATGTAAGCTATTGCAGCATATAGATGTTATGTATACTGATAGGTCAGATGTCAGAGATAATGAGAAAATGTGTCTTAGTGCACAAATATCATCATAATTTGAAGCATAATTCAACTAGTTTTTCATGTAGATAAACCAACCTATTCATATTATTGCTACCTATAAAATATTTATGAACAACTATCTAATTGGTAGAATGAGCTATTTTACATTTAAATGAAGTTTCTGGAAAGTTGGGGATAGCAAAGTATCTAAAATATGTTTTTGGAAGCGCCTTTCATAATATCACCGTGGCTATTTGTTAAAGGAGCACAGTTGAGTAGGCAGAGCTGGACAAGCAACCTCCAGACAGTACAAACACACTTTAGCAAATTTTTATTTTTATTTCAGAGTAAACCAACCCTCTATCTGTGGCTAAGTCCGATTTTGACTCCATAATTCTTAACACTTCTTTCTTAACACTATCCATGTAGACTCATTTGCTATGTTTTGTTTCTCTAACTCAGCTTTGTAATGCTATTTGTTTCTCTGGTTATGTTAGTAGTAATCCGTTCCTCTTTTCTATGTTCCAGCGTTTTTTACATTTACTTTGGAAGTTTCTTCAGAAAATAAAATTTTCTTTGTTATCAAATACAAGTTGTATTTTCTTTTTATTGATGAATATTAAAGACAAGCAAAGCCCATCTGCCAGTGAGAGCTAACCCCTAAGTTGTTATTCATAAAAATCTCTTATGAACTGCAAAGAAAATAGAAAAAGAGTTTTGAATATTTAAGTTCCAACAGAAACCTAAAATTCTTATGTTTTAATTTCATTATGTACTATAATACTGTATTACATTATTCATAAAATTATATTCTGCACTACCAAATGATGTGTTTATTATGTGAAAGAAAAAGTTATGAGATATAGATTTAGATCTTAAAATATGGTGGTTCACCTTTAAAACCCTTAAAACATTTAGTAAATATCCTGTGCAGCCTATTACAAAAAAGACGCAGAAGAAAATTATGGGAAAAATGGAAAGGACGAACACACAGGATGCCATTATACAAGGAAGCTCCGTGGCGTGTATTCACAACATAAGACTGAAGTCTACTTGCCTGTATTAGAAGTATATTTATACAGCCAGTGACAGAAAATATTCAATCACTCAGAGGACTGGTGAGGCATCTGTTCTGGTCATTAGACTTTATAAAAAGGAGGTCAGAAGATTCAATTAGAACAGGCTTAGGAAATTGACGATGAAGTTCAATAGCAAGAGATACATTGTCAAGAGCAGAAAGAGGAGAGGAAAAATTGACAAAATTGTTGTTGGAAATTCAAGAGCCAAAGGCAGTACTTTAATTATGGGATAAGAAAAGTTTGTACAAGCAAGTCAAAAATAGAGCAATGATGACCAACGAACTGATTTGAAGAGGTTCATTTAAAGTTAGCAGGTCCAAAGGGGGCCGGGGAGATAACTCAGTGAAATAAATGCTTGCCTGATGAACTCAAGGTTCTACGTTGGATCCTTAGTATCACCAAAGGAAAAAAAAAAAGTTAGCATGCCTATAAAATACTTTATTTAGCAGGTACTCAATTTAAAATTTAAATTTACAGTTCTTCTCAATCATGATCATCACTTACATAGATCTGAAAGATGTAACATTTGAATTCAAATTAGATATGGATACAACAAACTTTTCTAATTAGCATTTTATCTCAATTTTCTCTAATTTTGAATTAATGAAAAATAAGACTTTCAGTTGCAAAGATGAATACCCAACATATTGGAGGATTAACAAAATTATGTTAAATTGGGAGGAACCAGCGTTGTACATTGCAGAATAGAAGAACCGAATTGGAGACAGCAACATGGTCCCTGTTTGCTGCTGGAGTTCATGTGTTTTGTCTATATATATCATCATTAGATCTTTTAAAAAAGAGATAGCCAAGGATTATAACACTTACATAACCAGCCTAAACTCCAGTAAGAGGGGCCCAGCGGGATGGCTCAGTGGTCTAAAGTGCCTGCTTGGGAAAGCTTGGGCGGCTTCAGGGACCGCGGTTCGATCCCCAGCACCACATGCTGCGCCAGCCCTGCTGTCAGGGTGCGGGCTGAGCCAGCCATAAAAATGAGTGAATAAGCAAATAAAGGTTATGAAACAAGAAAAACATAAATAAATAAAATAAAAAATTCTTAAAAAAAAAAAAAAAAACTCCAGTAAGAGCATGATAAAAAATTGAAATAAATTTGACCCTCAAATTCTATACTCAACAACTGGTTTATGGGCAGTTTTATTCCAATTCTTAAAATCTTTTTGGCAAAATGCTTTCTAGCTTTTGTAGTTCTCTTCCTTCCTCCTGAGACATTTGTCCCCCAGCTCCTCACTTCGCTTGTTTCTTTCCATCATCCTGGAGCAATTCTTCTTCCTTTGAGAGAACTTCTCCAAGCAATGAGTGCTTGTGCCATCACACTGACTTGAAGTATACTCTTTTCTGCCTGCCGTTATTTGCCTACTTGTCTCTAGAAAATTCTGAGATCTGCAAAGACTAGGATCAAAATATAATGCCCTTAAAAATGCCAAATTGTATGGGGTAATGCCATTCTTCATGACTTATTCATATTTATTTATTTATTTATTTAAGGGTTTATAGGGTACTCAGGGCTTCACTATTGGATTAGAATTGTAGTGATCTACCTGTTTACAGCCTCCCAAGAGCTGGGATTACAGATGCGCACCACCATGCCCAGTCTCAATTGCCTTCGCAGTACACCCCGTAGGTAGGACTGGCCCGGCAGGCCTGGGATGAGCCCAAGCCCTGCTCAGGAGCTTTAATCTGCTAAGCTATTTGGCTGAACCTGCTTTCCATTTTAAAGTGGGTTAATAA
Organism: Myocastor coypus; assembly: GCA_004027025.1. NCBI lineage: Eukaryota > Metazoa > Chordata > Mammalia > Rodentia > Myocastoridae > Myocastor > Myocastor coypus. The sequence goes on from PVJA010016138.1 coordinate 34,378, forward strand.
CTAAGAATGGTAAAAAAAAAAAGTTCACAGTTACAATAAAATTGTCATTTATGACAGTTTATTTAATCTAACATTGAAGATTCTTTCTGACATTTTATGTGACTTTTGTAAATACATAAGAATTGCTACTATTAAGATAAAATACAGAAAGGAAATACCAATTTTCGAATAACATCCAAAATGAGCTTTATCTGGAACTTCCTGAATTCCTTGATATAGGACAAATCACAACTCAGGAATTAACACTACTGTGGTCCTAAAATGCCAATAGTCTCATGCAGAAAAGTCTGGTTTTCATATTAAATTCTATTTAAATGTGTGTATGTGTGTGGTTATTTTATATAAATATACTCATATATAAAAATTGAGCATGAACTAATTGATCTTGTTGCTTTAGAAAATACTTTATCCACTCTTCTATTGTATCTTTAAGAACAGCCTGATCTGTAGCTAGCAATCTTCCCATCAGTTTATCTTAAAGAAATTATAGTGGCCCCTATTGTTCAAGTAATTCAGTAGATGTAACCTCACTTTCCCAAGGGAACTTTCCAACACAAATTTTAACTTCTTGCTTACAATTTATAATCAAAGTCAAAAATCCCTTGCCTTACTTTAAAACCATTGTTAAAATACAATGAAAAGAGACATTTGATTAAAGTTGTCTTGCAATAAAAATGTATGCACCTGGGTTAGCTTTACTGCATACTGTACCTCCAATATGATGAAATTTTTTTAGTTATAATAAGCAGAGCAAAAGTTATAATAAGCAGAGCTGGGGTTAAATGTCAAGTTGGCAGTAAAATATGCATTGGAACAAGTACAATTGATTTTGAATGTAAAAGACACGAAGAAAGATCTAAATACACAATTGCCTAAAATCAAGATTTCAGTAATTCTCTACTTTAAAGGCTAAATTAGGAGTACTGGCTCCTTTTCATAATTTTTCAGTTCTAATAGACATTAAAAGTTAATAGCTAGCTTGACTGTAGATAATAAAGATTTCTGTCATTTGTGGAAGGAGTAAAAATCAATATAAAAGCTAGAGACTGCAGTCACAACAAAGACCTCAGTATGGGGCTACCAAGAAAGATGACATCTCAAATTTTCACAGAAAAAAAGTATAAAAGAAGCTGTTCTTTGAACTGCTAGACATCCATTCTACCTTTTTAGATAATGTGGTTTAATTGGATTTTTAAAGGAATAAGAGAGATCACCTTTGGAAACCTTGAGAATTTTTTGGAACTCGGGTTTTAGTCTTGAATATATCTTCTAAGAGTTAAAGTACCACAATAAATTGTATTGAACATTAAAACACTGTGAAAACTTTATTTAACCATTTCAACTAAAAGAAGTTTCAAATGCATCTAAAATTACTGCTCCATGTACCTATCCTGCATATTTATGGTCAGAAAAAAATTAATTTACCCCTAAATAAAATTAACTGGTAGCTACAATTTTAGGGGCTACGTTTATAAAATCATTTTTTATCACTTGATAATCAAACCCCAAATTGGGTTTCACCACCTCAGCTTTGAGATTTCCACAAGAAAATCCTTAACTCATAAAGTGTTGTCTTTGCTTAAGTTTTTGGTAACTGTTTTTTGTTTGTTTGTTTGTTTTTGTTTTCTTCCAAGGAAAGCAAATGATTCCACGAATTCTTTCCAATATTTTTTAGCCTTAACACATATGGTCCAGCACCGTGTCATAGGATTTCTCTGAAAATTTTATGCAACAGAAATTTTCAAAGAAATGGACTAACATTAAGATTTGACTCATTGATATGTACATAGTTTTCAAACAAGAAAAAGTGACACAGATAATGAGCAGAGGTTAGAAATCCTGGTAAATTCTTTTTATTATTAATAAAAATCCATTTATTCAGTGGGGTTTATTTAGATTCTGCTTCTATTGTATCAGTTGTTGCAGACATTCTATCATATGATTCTTTCCTTCTGACCATAGCTAATTAACTAACATGTTAAAGGAAAATACCATGCTTCAAAATTAAAATACTCTTCATGTAACACAATCATAAAATTAAAATAACTTTCGTGTTTAACAATGTACATATTAGGTTGACACATATTTCCAGCAGATGCTACATTATTTCATAACCTCAAATTTTTGTATTTAAATTCATATCTATAAAAGGCAATGCAAAAATAGAAAATTCATAGACTTACCCTTAGTGTAAACTTCGGTAAAGAAAAAAATAGATCCATAGACAATATGCCATCTGTCTCCTAAACCATGTGACAAGGAAAGCTTTGAAAATCCAGTCGCTGCTAATGTGACATGTTGAAACATTAATCACGCCCTCAGGCCAATATAATTGTAGCTCCATGTTAATTACCTAACAATTAACAGCAGTAATTTCCAAGGGGCAATCAATGAATTAGCTTGCAATTTTCCCACAGAGTTCGGTCCCACACTGCCGATCTGAATGCATTTCAAACTCCTTGCCATGGCTCATCAATGACACTTCTGGTGTATGAAATAAAAATTCATTTGCACCCTTGCTAATTAGGCTAGAATATATTCCTATGTGTGTTGAAAACTCTATTCATTTGCACAAAATCTCTGCCACAGGCATTTTTCTCCCATTTAAAAATTCATTTTCTATTAAATTAGAAGGTCACCTAGCAGGAAAAATGTACTAATCAAGATTTTATCACTAACGAATTATAGATTTTTAATAAGCGAGCTTAATTAAGTTATCCTAACAAGTGATAACAGCTATTTACAATTTACGGGTATGTACGCCTGTGCACCAGAGCACGGACCATTTGAAGTCATATTCCTTTAAGTCAGCAGATGGTGCGGATCCCAGGCACAGATGGAAGTTAAGTAGGTATACTCACAGTTGAAATAGTTTCACACCTGACATAGGATTTTGAGGGACAGGAACTTGTTTGAAACAGAAAACTATTTATCTCTATATTTGATAAGGTAAGATAAAAGCTATAGAATAATTGGCTTAATAGAACAACATCTTGTGCTGACTCTGCTCTGCTCTTTCTCATTAGCATCAATATATTGATACATTTTATCCTAAATACACCGTGAGTCTAGGAATCTAGTTGTCCCCGCTTACCAGATACTTCACATTGTACAGGTTTAGTTACCTTATGCTAACTACAGTTAGAAAAGTGGAAATGACAAATTCCAGAAATAAACAGTGCAGAAATTTGGAACCAGGTGCCATTCTAAGTAACATGGTGAGATACTGTGCCGTCCGCCTCACCCAGCTCGGAATCTAAATCATCCCTCTGACCGGCTCTTCATGCTCTCCACACTGTCTTCTTGTCCCTTAGTCACTGTCTTTACTATCAGACAACTGTTGTAGCATTGCAGAGCTTGTGTCCAAGAAACTCTATTTTACTTAATAATAATGCCAAAGTGAAAGAGCAAGCATGGCGGCAATTTGGACATGCCAAGGACAATTCATAAGTTGCTTGTTGCAACTGGAAAGAAGAAAGTACAAGATGCTTTAACAGAGACTGCATCCATGCAACATATAGTATAGTTACATGGTTCTAATAGTTCTCCTATTGTTATTTGTCATCTTTTTCTATGCCCATTCTATTACTTAAAATTCATCATAAGTTCATGTATGTATAATAAAAAGTGCATAGAAGGCTCGGTTCTATCTGTAGTTTAAGAAACTCACTAGAGATTTTGGAACAGATTTCTCATGGATAAAAGGAGCTATAGTATAAGGAATGACTAAAAAGTGATGACTCTTTAACTTTTACTTTTAAACTTTTTGTAATGAAAGATACATTTCCAAGAATGCTGGCAAACCATGTTTGAAGAAACTGGGTAGGACTGATGAAAATGTGTGTTTTCCTGTTATGTATTATTATTCAAACATTTACCGGGATGCTTGATTATACCACCTTGATCAAATGATTAAGGTAATTTTGATCGAACAATATCTTGACAGTATCTTCTTTTCCACTGAGTCTCACATCATGCGAAGTCTGGTTTTTCCTCAGTCACAATCAGCCTGAAAGGCAGAAGTTTTGAACAGAGTCAGGAAGTTGAGCCTGCCACACAGCACGGTTAGAGCTTTCCACAACAAAGCGTTCCAGAACTACTTCAGAAAGGGACAAGAGGGGTGGGAAAGTGTATTTAAAGGAGGGAGGGTAATTTGAAGGATATTCATGTCAAAGTGTCTTTTACTATCATGAATTGTGAAAAATTTAACTATTCATATTTGCTGGCTGTAACCATATAACATTGAATATATAAAGATATTATTTGAATGAAAATCTCATACAGTATTCATAAATTAATTTTGGAAAATTTTTTTACTCTGTAAAAATGTAAAATACAGTGTGAGTGGTACGTAAATCTTTGCTGGTTTACAATTCTTACTGAATTTACTAACACTTTGTTTTGGTCTTTCTTCCTTCTAAGGAAAAACAAAAACCTTACTCTTTAAAAAATATTACTTTATAAATTACTGATGAAGAAAAAGTATGGCAAAATTTAACAATATGGCAGGAGCAAATTTTGAACATGATATTCAGAGACACCTTTGCTGTTCCACGACCAGATTATTCTTCCTTCAAATTATTTACCAAAATGACTTGTCAATCCATGACTTACTCATTTGTGGGGCTGGGGAGTTAGTTCTAGGGCACAAGTGCCTGCATGGCAAGTGCAAGTTCATGAATTTGAATCCCAGTCCCGAAAAAAAAAAAAGACTTATTCGTTCATGAAGCACACACAACTGGGAATACTGTGTCACATATTAATTCTAATAAAGAAGGATCACAAAACTTTTATTTCATAGTATATGGAAATCTGCGTACACAAAAGTACATGCACAGAGGTGCACAAGTGCCTATACAGGTGTACAATGTTACTTGTCTTAAAGTTGAAGATGAGAAGGAAATACAATTAGAAAATTATCAGCAGTAAGAATAATTGCTAGGCCAATACCTTATCCACAGTGATTGCTATTCAACAAACCTGAGTACATAATTTAATAAGACTCACGGAATGTAACTTTGCAGTATTTGTCATGCCAATCCTTTCCATTTCTAACCTCCTTCGGTTGACCAATATTTGAAATAGATTGTGAAAAAATCTTGTTATAAAGCACTCATCATAAAATCATAGGATATTTTTATCTCAAAAGACCTTAAAAGGTTAATCTAAAACTGGAAGAACTGCATTTAAGTGACATAAATTGACCTATTTATAGTCATACAACCAATTAATAGCAGGCAGAGATTTACTGACCTGCAAAGGGCTGTGCCCTTTTGTACCACATTATGCTGCCACACCGTTAGTAATGTGGCGATTTTAGTCATTTATGTCATATTTAACAATAATTAATACATTTTATGAAGAAGTTTAGGGGTTAGCCTCCTGCTTCTCTGACCCAATTTTTTTTAGCAGCCTTCACTGCTAAGTGGTAATAGAAAGAACACGAAATACCTCTTGAGTCCTACATAGCAATAAATGTCCAAGATACCCTCATTTATTGGCTTTTAATTCATCCTTTAAACTGGTCCTTATTCTCCATTATTTTTCTGTATTTATCACTCTTCCCTTATAATTTCAAACACTGGCAAGTCATGCTATGGCTCTTTCTTGAGGGGCAACATGGTTTTGCTCTGCTGAACTTTCTTCAAGATACACACACACACATTTATTAGAATTGTCAAATGCATAGTGGTAATTTATTTAGCTTTTTAATTTTTCCTCACAAAACAAACTGTATGTAAAACCCATAGTCATGCCTTCGACGTTCCTATTCCTTAACCCCACCATCCTAAACATTTTCTGGATTTCACATTCAAATTAAACACAGTTGAGATTCATGTGACCCCCGAATTGTGCTTCAAGTTCTTCTCCTAGACAGAGGTTTAGACTTCTAATTTTATTCTAAAAATTGTAGAATGTTTGAGAAGTTTGTGTCATGGCTGGTGTATAATAAGCTGTCTTGCCATCTATTCTTTGATAATATTTGAGATTAATTTATATATCTCTCTCAAACTTCACATTCATAAAAATAATCCACACTGTCCAAAATAATAACCTGGCTAAAATCCCTACTAATATCATTATGCTTTAAAAAATTTAATTGTTTTTAAAACACTAAAAATGATTTTGTGTGTGTGTGTGTGTGTGTGTGTGTGTGTGTGTGTGTGTGACTGGCTCAGTCCACCCTGGGGTTAGGGCTGTAGAGACATGTGGTACCAGGGATCAAACCACTGTTCTTGTATGTCTAAGCTTGCCTAAGCAGGTGCTTTAGACTGCTGAGCTATCTTGCCAGCCCCTAAAAATCATTTTGCTGATGTGTTTACTTGTTCTTTTTAGTTTCTCAGCCTGTAAGATGTAAATGCTATCAAAAAAGGATCATTCAGCTTTTTATACTAAGATTTATATAATTGCTATTGTAGGATTGTGACATAACATGATACAGAGAGTAATATGTAATAGACTTGAAATTTTGACTAGCACTCACTCATTTCTTTAATTATTTTCCTTGTGAAAGAAAACTTGAAGTATTTACCTCACAACAATCTACCTTAATAAGAAAAAGCAAGATGTGACATTGTCTCTATCTAAGGCTTAACTTTCCTAAGTGACTCATATTAATCAAATATCTCCACCAAAGTAAAGCAAAAGTACAACTCTCACTTCCTTGAGGAAGAAGTATACAACTGAAGTACATAAATAGTGAAAAGTCTTCCCAGGGTAGTTCAGAAAGGCTTTCATAGAGCTGTGAGAAATGTGTTTAAATCTGAAAAAAAATGATCAAGAATTCATCCCTTGTGCAGGAATATTTATTGAATGCTGAAAGTAGCAGGAAACAAGAGAAAGAAGGTAGAAGATGCCTGTGGAACTAGGTTTAAGGTCAAGTCATTTAGAAGTGTATGGACATGGTATTTTTATTCCTCATCATGATAGCACTGGGAAATAAATAAAAGATGTTCATCAGAGGCAAATACTAATATGAGCACATTTTCCATCTCAGTGTAACACCCTGACACTTAAGAACAGGAAATAGATGGATGTAGTTAAACCTTGAAAGGTGATTTCCATACTGTAGATGACAGTTCTTGGTGCCCTGAGTTAGAGAGTTGAGGTGAAGTGATAAAGAAGTGACGCCTAAGAGGAAGAACCTACAGGATTCGGTGGTAGAATTGGTGGTGAAAGAAATAAAATATCAGAGTGATTCTTGCATTTGACAGCAGAAAAACCAGTGCCGTGCGCATCTGAGATGAATATACACATCTCAGAGGAAAATATATGAATGTCAGATAGATACATGAAAAATATGTTCAACATCATCGGTCATTCAAGAAATGCAACTTAAAACAACACTGTGATTCCATCTCACACCAGAAAGAATGTCTATCATCAAGAAGTAAACCAATGACAAATGCTGGAGGGGCTACAGGAAAAAAGGAATCCTTCTCCACCGTTGGTGGGAGTGCAGACTCATTAGCCACTATAGATTTCAGTGTGGGGATTCTTCAAAAAGGTAGGATTGGAAATCCCATTCAATCCTGCTGGGTATTTTCCCAGAAAACCTGAAACATCATTCCATATCGATACATGTGCACCCGTGCTTATAGCAACAGAATTTGTCACAGGTAAACCTTGGCAGCAATCCAAATGCTCCTTAACTGAGGAAATGTAAAGAAGACAAGTATTTTTTTCAACAATGGACTATTACTCAGCTACAAAAAGTATAAGTTTAAGGCTTTTGTTGGTAAATGTATGTCACTAGAGACTGTGTTCATTAAAATATACCAGACATGCATGTGCAAACATCCTACTGTTTCATTAGTGTGAGAAGTTGAAAGAGTGAAATTTGAAGGGCACCACAGATGCTGTGAAAAGGGAATGAAACTGTTCAAAAAGAATGAATTACTAAGATGAAGAGGATAGGAGAGGGAGTCAGGGGAAGAGACACATCTACGTATGTAAGCAGGATGATTTGGATAATTGTACTGTGAACTTCTGCTGGTCTGTGGAAGGAAAAGTTAACGCTTAATTATTTTGTTTTCTTTTTTCAATGTTTTCTTTTTCTCTCTTCTTAATTTCTTGTAACATTTTTATTTTTTCTTTCTTCTTCCAATTTTGTGTGCATAGATCTTATGTGAAGACAACACTATGCAATACAACAAATATTGTCAAGTTCATATCATTTGATTCAGTGAAATTGTGTATCACTTGCATTTTTTCTACTTTAATACTATTTTTCCATCTTGTGTGTACAAATGCATGGTTTCGGTCCTGCCATGCTTCCTAACTTTTCTTCTTGCTCTCTCTTTGTTGCTTAACCCTAAAGTTCTTGCTTTCCATTCAACTGTGCTATGCCTTAGTGATTTATTAGAATATCAATCATTGATGGAAAATACTGGTTCCATGTTAAGTTTAAGGTGCGTGATATTCAGAAATTTGGTGATGTTGATTAATCTCAAGTGGCTATGTCGTAGGGTAATAATATCACCAAACTTCTCTTCTGGAAGGTTAAGAATATAAGTTTATAGACCAAAAATTAGAGAGAAAGAAGGGTTACAAGGATAGGCAATATTTTGGCCCTAGCCCTTCAAGTCAGTGAGGACTCAAGACATAAGAGACTCTGTGCTATAACAGCCTATAACTCAATGGTTTCCAAAATTCTCTGTTCAAGAAGATTACGGTGCTACAGACGAAAGGGACTGAAGATACATAGTGTGCCTAAGGAAAGTCACCTAGAGAGAAAACATTCCTTCAGACTTTCACAGAGCGCAGATTGGTCTATCAAAGGCTGTTACTCATCCAGATGGCTAACACTGACAAAAGATCTAAAAACTGCTGTACATGGTTTCAGGATAAATCCTAAGTGGATTTGACTGACCTTGTCAGGTACAAAAATTGCACTTTTTGTTATATAAGTATTGTTTTATCTTGGTCTTAACCATCCAGCAGAAATGTCTAACCACGAGTTATAAAAAGTAAAGCCATATTAATATGCTGAGCTGTAAAAAGATCAAGTCAACAGCTTCTGACATTGCCAATTCTGCTGATTACCCACTACTATTATGGACTATTGAACTATATATACAGCTACTTTCTCTTAGTTCAATGAGAAGATTTGTACTAACAGTGTTTAGACAAGATATCATGCCTGCCTCTTGTACTCTGAACAACTACTATGAAGACAACTATATTCAATATATTAACTATTGAAACTGTCTTACTAACCTGTTATGACACTGTGCCAACTGCTATTTCTTTCTTATTAAACTTGGTTTTACGCAGAGCTAGATTGGTGAGATGAGCTTTAGGAGGCTTAGATTCAATAGCCTCCAACATTACAAGCTTCACTGGTGGCCCACTGCAATTGCAGAACATTTGACTGTGTATGTATCTGCTTCCTCTTAGTCCAAAGAGA
>PVJA010016139.1:0-44038 GCA_004027025.1 Myocastor coypus
AAAAAAAAAAAAGGCGGGGGGGCGGGGAAAGGGAAGGCAGGCCAAGGATCCTGACCCAGCTGGCGCGTGGGCTCAGCTCCCCGCGGTGCAGTTTTGGTCTGGGCTGGAACAGTAAGTTAGTCGTGGGAACGCAAAGGTGGGGCAGAGGGGCGCAGGGAGCTTACCTGCGGCGGGTGCGCAGGCTCAGCTCCCAGCGGTGCGGTTTGGGTCTGGGCTGGAACCATGACTTCAGTTTTTAATCTTGCTGTTTGCAAGATCTGTGATAGTTTGCAAGGTATTTAACTTCTCTGAGGTTCTGTGCCTGACTGTGGAACCTGAGATTATTTCCTCACAGTCTTAGTGATACCAGCTGACAGGATCTTTTGACCTAGAGACCGTAAAATGAGAGTGGGCCAAATACTGCAAGCATACCCACTCTTGTACAAGCAGTTTTGTTGGGTGGGGAGGGGCTCCAGCTGAATCGGAGTTTCTAAAAAATGGAGCTTTGGTTGACAGCCAAATTAAGCTGTTCACACAGAACAAAGAGAGTAGGAAGTATTTTTAAAAGTTTTTTTTATTCGTCCATGTTCGTAATACTGACTAGTAATGCTTGTTTTGAGGGAGTGGTACATGCATATATCATACAGGATCTTTTTCTGTGTTCTCTTATTTCACTCAGCATAATGGGCTCAAGTTTTACTCATTTTCCTGGAAATAACATAATTTCATTCTTCTTTATGGCTGAAGAATATTCTGGCATGTATATTGGTAAATACGCTATTTTCTCCACTTTCTCATCTGTTTCTAGAGCTTAGCTACTGTGCATTGCCCTGCTGTAATCATGAGTACACATGTGTCATTATAGTATGGTGTCTTTCAGGAAAGGTATAGCTGGGTGAAATGGAATTTCCATTTTTACTTTTTTTGTGTGTCGGAAGGAGGGTGGTGTATGGGGAATTGAACTCAGCCAGGCAGGCACTGTGACACTGAGCTAAATCCTGGCCTTTCCACTTTTACTTTAGAGGGAATCTCTGTACAGATTGCCATAGTAGTTGTCTTCCTTATTTTCTTTGTTTTTGAGACACGATACTTGACACGTATGAATTAAGGGAGAAAAGTATATTTTGGCTCATCGTTTATAGAGGTTTCAGTGCATAGCTGGCTCCAAGGTAGGGAGGCATGGCAGAGGAGGAGCAGCTTATAGTATGGTGGAAGGAAGCAGAAAGAGATCAGAAGGAGGGAGAGAGATTTGTTTTCCCAGGCCACACCTTCAGTGATCCACACCTACAGCCAGGGTTTACCACTTCACATTTAGCAATAAACTCAACAGTGGAAGAATCCACCAATGAGTAATAGCCTGGTAATTTCCATTAGCAACAGACAGCCTTGAATCACTAGGTAGTCACCGTCAACTTGTTATAGGGGCTGCTGATTTTTTGTGTAGCTGTAGCTATCATCCTGCACAAAATGTCTGAGCTTCATAGGTGTGGGTCCTAATTTAGAGCTGAAGGACAGAACCTCTGTGGCTGCTGAAGGAGCATAAGGATGGAGTTCGAGACCAGCCTGGGCTACAAAAGAGAACTCAAGGCCAGCATGAACTGCATAGCGAGACCCTGTCTCAAAAAGAAAGACAAAAAAAAAAAAAAAGAGAGAGAGAGAGAGAGAGAAAAAGAAAATAAAACATACCATTTCCAATGAGAAATAAGCCAAGTTAACTCTGTCATTTTTTTTCTTCTGCATTTAGGACAGGGTCTACAGGATCTTAGCACATAGACTGGACTTATAGTGATTCTCCTGTTTTTAGCCTTCCAAAGTGCTGGGATTAGAGGCGTGTGCCACCACACCTAGTCTCAAATGCCATCTCAGCTCATCCTGTGGGTGGGGCAGCACGGCATGCTGGGGTTTGAGCCGTAGCCACTGCTCTCTTCCTAGGTAGGTGCTTTAGTCCACTGAGCTATCAGGCTCGCCCTAACCCTGTATTATGGTCTTGAATACAACATTTAAAGATAATGCACATACCAACATACAGAGCTGAGTAGTAGCTAATTCAAGGATTAAGACACGAAAGAATTAAGATATGAGGGCAGAAATGTCAAGGTTTTTTATCCTATTTTAGTCACCTGTCAGACATCTACAGGTCCAAGTTAGTATTTTAGAAAAAGTGATCTTCAGCTGCCCAGGATACAACCTAGGCAACTGTTACTACAGCCACGTGTTAAAGGTATTATATATGGCAATGCTATCAGGGATCTAATATTATATGCCCATGTAAGTGACTTTCAAAATCAATGATTTTTAAGTTAACTAAGAACAGGTGTAGTAAAATTTTTAGGTTTTTAAGCTTTAAGTTTGTCTTTGGTAAGAATTTCTTATTTTGTGCAAATATTGCACTTCTGTGTTTTTATCAGTCTCATGAAAAGTTTGTTCACAGTAGTAAAGAAAGAGCATGGCTCGATACAAAGGGTAATAGTTAATGTGCCTAGAGATGTATTTGTCAGTCTAGCCTTCTGTCCCACCATAGTGGTCCCTAACTATCTCATTAGGAGGTTTAAAATGACCACAAGGGGTAAAGACTCTCTGAAATTTGCACAATGCACTCACTAGTTACAAGGTATATTGTGTCACTACTGTTTTCATTGTCAGCTGCTCTGTACCTTTTCTGTCCTGGTCTCTAAAGCATCTTGACCCAGTGGGCAGTTGTCTAAGCTAATTTGTCTCTGCAGCACCCAGCTGTGTGCCTTCCGGGTGGTAGGTGCTATTAATCAGTATTGCCCATGCTAGACAGATAATCTGCTTCATTTAGTGCTGAGGCTTATATTCTTTAAAGTCTTTTGCCCACGTTTGCTCTAGGTACTAAGAAGACGTTAAATGAGCATAAATCTGGTTAACTATTAGGAAGAAAAAAGAAAGTAAGGGTCTACACAGCTCAAGTAGCAGATAATTGGCTCCCCAACCACTGGAGGTTAAGTTTAGCGACTCATCAAAGCACTATGTTCCTTCTAACAGTCTGTACATTCGCATCCAACCTGCTTTCCTATGGCAGCAGAGAACATAAAATCTTCAGGAAGCTGACATCTTAAAAAGCTTTTAGAAAGCAATGAATCAAGCATTCAGGAATCTCTTCACAGTTAGCATTCACTTCACACTCCATATTTTCTTGCTTTTATTTATTTTTTTCTTATTATGATTTTTCATTTTAGGGAGAATTCTTTTCTCTTTTTTGACGAGTGCATTTCCAATCATAACAAATTCTCTCAGGTTTTCTGAAGACTTTAAACACCTACTACCATGCAGAAGTGGATATATTGTGAAGCTTTTTTTTTTCTTTCCATTTTAAAAAAAAGATTTGTCACATTTAAGTCAATGTGATAAATTCACCAAAAGGGCTTTGGCCATTAAAAACTAACAAGAATACATCCTGTATAAATTCATCATGTTTAGTAATCAAATATTAAACTATGACAATCCTTAGAATCATTAAATTATATGTTTAAAAATTCTTTTAAACTTCTTTTTAACCCAGTAATTTTATTTCTGGTAAGTAAACCAGAAGAAATAATGAGAAAAATGACATTTATTATAATAGCAAAAGATTGGAAAAAAAACTTTAAAGATCCAATTTTGAGAAAATAGTTAAAGTATTGTGTATTAAATGATCTGTTGCCTTTAAAACATTTTCAAAAAGTTAATTATCTGTAAATATGCAGGCTGACAGTAGTTTTTAAAATCTAGATACATGTATTTAATTTTGTATAATATCCCATTTAGCAAATTATACATATTTATATAGAAATGGGTTTGGAAGGAAACTCAGCAGCATGTTTACTGAGGTTACCCATGATGATAGCAATCTATGTAAGATTTACTTTAGCTTTAACTGCTTTGTAGTTTACTAATGTTTTGCAATGCAAATGTTCAAATTTTATGATAAAACACTTACTGGGTACCAAGATTTTTCTACCTTTACCCTCCAACTGCTCCTTGTACAAGTTTAGAATGCTCATACATTTGTAGTCATTACACTGGCATCTTTTTATTATGTTATGGTAGAACATTAAAAACATTGTATTTCTATCAACACCAAAGAATAGATATGAAAGACATTAGCAGCAGAGCTCAAGCATCTGTAAACCACACTCATCCTTCCTATATATTTTTATGTATTTCCTTGCCTTTGTAGGTCCTCTTGACTGAAAGGTAGAAAGTAGAACTTTCTAGAAGCATCCCAAAATCGTACAGACTGATAAAGGACCTTTAGTACCCTTTATCACTGGACCCTGCATTATTCTAAACAGAGCAGGCTGGGAGAGTGAATAGGGAGGGCAAGAGGATTGGAGAACCAGTGTAGGGCCTAACTTAGTCTGTTCAAGGTTATGAGTGAGACATGGGTTTCAGTGGCAGCTGGGTCTCTCACTTGCTGCTATTTGCTCCTAAGATGCCACATGTGGATTAACTGACCTAATTGAAGTTAGCACAATTGCTGGCCCCATAGTAAGCACTCAGTAAAAGTTAGCTCTTACTGAACTTCAAAAGAAGTGGAACCCTTTCATCAAGTCTGCAGTCACAAGTTAAAACAATCTCAGCAGGTGTAGTTAACTAGCTATCTTCTGTGTAGGAAGGAAGCAATTAACAGTCAGAATCTTGTGATTTGTTGTTGTTGGGGGTAGGGAGAGTCTGAAAGCTCCGTAACAGTTGTGCCTGGGAATCATGAATTGGATGGAGGTGATGGACAGGAGTGGTGAGGGAAGGTTCAAATGATTAGTCCTCATGTTTGCAACAGTCTGTTAACATTCTCTCCACCTCGAGAATGGTCTTAATGTATTCTCCCTGGGACTACGAGTGTTGTTTCTCTTTCTGCACATTTCATCTGTGACTCTGTTTTTGCCTCCGGATAAAATTATAAGCAAGGTCCTCCATGATCCCTGATCAGAGTTACAGGCCCCTCTCCCAACCTCCTCTGCAGCGCCTAGAAATTTGCTGGAGACCATGGGTGGCTACCACATTTTGAGGCACAACTGAAGAGGTAAAACAGCTCCATGTGTGTCAGGTGAAGCCTTGACAATGCAGTTTGTGCGAATGCTCTTCCTCTTCCTCACTCTTAACCTTGCTCTGGGTTTGTGTGAGCCAAGTACCAGAAGAATCCGGCATGGCCTCTGAGAACTGTCCTCCGTGTCCTCACCAAAGACATAGTCTCAGGCTGTACTTCTGCGGCTCCTCATGATTGTCTGACACCCTTCTCACAGCTGGCATCAGGGCTTATGGCCTTCACGCACTTCTATCCCTGGCTCAGGAGAACTTTTTCCCTTTCCTCTCTGCAATGTACATCCCAGCAGAGGACAAAACCCTATTTAAAATTTATTTTTTTCCATAAAGTGACTAACTCAAAAGAGTGGATATCTGAGCCTAGAAAGTTGGCTGATATTTCTCTGCTAACTCTACTGCATAAATCATATAAACCCATTTGAGAGGAAAGATGATTTCATTTGGGTATGTGCTGGGTTTGGGCTGCCTGAGTCACTAAGGTGAGTGTGGGGAGCAGGCAATTGGACAGGAAGGCAGGAAGCTTAGGGAGAAATTTTGGGTTATTTATCAGTGAATAACTGTGGTAGCTTTTAAGTACATTTAATTCTAGAGATTCATTTCTACATCATAATAAAATAGTTTCTGTATGACACATAAAGACTCATATGAAGATTTATATTGTAATTGACACTTGTAATGATTTGTAGGCAGTTGATTAAAGATTTTTTATGTTGTTGTTTTGTTCTTTGAGACAGGTCTTAGACTGGTCTTTAACTCAGTATGTATGTCAAACTCGCCTTGAACTTGCAGTAATCCTCCTACTGTAGCCTTTCAAGTGCTAGGATTATAGGTGTGCATCACTGATTCTACTCTACAGTTTTCCTTTCTCTCTCCCTCCTTCTTTCTTCCCTCCTTCTTTCTTTTCCTCTTTCCTTTAATATTTCCTTTAGATATTATGCCTGTAGTAACTATTGGGCAAGACATCTCCTGTGTAAATGTCAAGTGACACCTTGATAACTAGGGAACAAAGGGTGACTGGTGATGAGAGATTAAATCCTGCTATAATCTACATCAGGACCCAACCAAGTTGCCCTGAATGAATGGAAGATGCAAGTAAAAGTAGCTAGCCTACTTGGAAGACTTGGATCTAAAACAATTTCCTAGCCTTTCCTTTATGAAAGTTCTGGAGTACCCACTGGGTTTGGATAAATGATACTTTCATGAGAAGATGGCTAAGAACCAGCAGAGCTCCAACATTTGAAATTTCAGGAGAAGAACAGGAGTTTGTGGGAAAGGCCAAGAGGCTTGCCCAGGGACAGAGCTGAGCAGGACAATAGTGGTCAGGGGGTATTTAATAAGAGACATAGTCAATAGTCAGAGGGATTCAATAAGTAGAAAAGAAATGTCTCCTAAAATAAGCAATTCTAAAAGTTCTTGATTACAAATGCTAGATTGTCTAAGGTGGCAAATGAAAGGGGACCAAAAGATCAGAGACAATGCCCTGTTTAGAGGAACAAAGAGCTAGAGAGCTTAGCTACATACAGTGGAAAATTGCTTCCTATCTTAGAATGCTTAGGCTGCTCTAACAGAATACCATCGGCCAGTGGCTTATAACAGACATTTATTGTACATAGTTCTGAAGTCTAGCCAAGTGCAACATCAAGGTTTCTGAAGACTTAGTGTCTAGTGATGACCCACTTTCTGGTTCATACATAGCTGCTTTTTCTGTGTCCTTACTTGGTGGAGGTAGTAAGGCACCTCTGTGGGATCTCTTTTTATAAGGCACTCATCTCCTTTGTAAGGGCTCTGTGAAAATCACCTCCTTTAGGCCCCTACAAATGCTGTAATATTAAGGATTTGTTAAGTTTCAACACAAGAATTTGGGTGGAAAAACCATTCAATTTCACTTAGCTTTTCCATTGGAAAGCTTAAAGATTCTGAAAACTGTTGAGAGGGAGAGGCCATTTGAAAGGGTGAGCCATTGCCCAGTCTTAGAAATCACTCAAGCGCGTCACTTCTGTCCATTCAAGGCCACTGTTTCAGCAGTTCTCTTGCTCTCTTTTCTTATAATTTTTTTCTTTTTTTGTTAAATCTTTCCCATAAGACATAGACCTATTAAATTTATTTTACATTAAAAAATTATACAAATAAAACCCTTTTGAACTCACTTTCTGCTCTCAAATCATTGCCTGTTTCCCCACTTCCATTCTCAGCAAAACTTCCTGCAGGAGATTTCTTTGCTGTCTCTCATTTCCCACATCTCATCCGCTCTTGTAGTCACTCCACCGAGAAGTAGTGGAAAGTAGGGATATTTGACCTTCCTGTTGAAATTTCTCTATCAAAGACATCAAAGACTTTTGGATGACCAAATTCAATAGATTGTATCTATTGAAACTCAAGAGCTCAAAGGTGGGACTTTTCAGAAGTGATTGAATCTAGGGTATGTGAATGTGGATTAAAAGTGTGATAACTAAATGAGTACACTGATTGGTCCAGTGTAGTTCTGGGCATGGATAATGGGAAGGGGTATCCTGCTGTGATAGCACCACCTCAAAAGCTTTTAGCTTAGATGGAATAAAAGGGAAAGGAAGGCTTACTGTTCTCTGCCTGTTTCCTTCTTTTTGATGCCCCTCTGCCATGCCATCCTGTCTTGGAGCCAGCCGGCTATGGACTGAAACTTTTACAGACTGTGAACTGAAATAAACTTTTTCCCCTTTAACTTTGGGTGTTGGATATTTTGTCTTAGCAATACAAAAAGTAACTAAGACAATAGCCAATGAACAGTCCTCACTTTTGATGTTGGTGAGGTCTAAATTTGATCTATGTGATCAGTTTCTTCTTCACTTGGACTCTACGATACATTTGCCTAATTTTCCTGTGACTCCATGTATATATATATATATATATATATATATATATATATATATATATATATTTAGGACAGGGTCTACAGGGTCTACCAAGTCTTACTACATAGATTGGACTTATACTGACCCTCCTGTTTTCAACCTCCCAAGCACTGGGATTACAGGCACACACCACCATGCCCAGTCTCAATCACTATCTCAGTGCATCCCAGGACAGAGCTGGCACTGCAGGCCATGAATTGAACCCTGGCTGCTGCGCTTTGCCTAAGCAGGTGCTTTAGCCTGCTGAGCTATTTGGCTGGCTCTTTTCGTATGACTTCTCTGACTCTTCTCTTTTAGTGTTTCTTCACCTTATCTATAATATCTAATGATTGCATTGTCCCAGAAACTAACCCTTGCTCCTTTTGTCTAATTTATCTATACTTACTCCTATGTCCATTTTGACCTCATATCACGACTTTAAGTGCCAGCCTGGACCTATCTACAGAACTGAGAGTGTATCCAATTGTCATTAAACATCTCCACTTAGGTATCTAATTACACTCAAAACTGAGCTTCTGGTATTCCACTTTATGTTGAAATTGTTTTTTTTTTTTTTTTCTTTTGAAAATGTATTTAGTTGTTACAGCAGCTGGGACTCATGGTGATCCTCCTGGTTTCAGTCTCCCCAGTACTGGGATTACAGGCATATAGCACTATGCCTGGACTCTGTGGCTGACTCAGCCTGCCCTAGGGATAGGCCTGGTATGCCTTGTGGTGCTAGGAATAAAACTGCAATCCCTCCAATTGCCTAAGCTTGCGTAAGCAGGTGCTTTAGTCCTCTGAACTATCTCTTCAGCCCATTTTATGTCTGATCTTTCCAAAGTTCTTTTCAGAAGATAGTAACTCTATTCTTCTTGTTATTCAGGTTTCCAGCCTCAGAGCTAGCCTGATTCTTCTTTTATTCTAATTCCTTACATATGATTTTTAAAAAGATATTGTAGGCTTACCTGAAGAATACCTCCAGTGTTGGGTTATTTCATACTACCTCCATTGCTGTCTCCTTAATGACTAGGGCCTAGACCAGGCCACCATTGTTTTTTTTTTTTAACCTAGATTTGCTGCTTTAATCTACTAACTATATTTTCTGTTCCAGCTGTGTGCCCTTTTAGCCAGGATAGCACTATCATACTCTTAAATTATAATTCAGATTATATCATTTTCTGGTCAAAACCCTGCAGTAATTTCTTCTTATCATATCCAAAATAAAAGATAACTCTATTACATTTCTTTCCCCACTGATTTCCTTTCACTGGCCTCATTGGTGTTCTGTGAGCACATATGTACCGTTTCAGGCACATCATACCTGAGGACCTTTGCACTTGCTTCACCTGCCTGAAATCTGCACTTCTCTGTTGCCTTTTACATTTTTTCTTAAGTGTAACCTTCTTAGAGAAGCTTCCCATGACTCCTCTATCTAAAATTTCAACATTACCCCCTTAACATAGAATTCCCCACCCCCTGATTTACGTCTTTCCTTAGGCCAGTTGTTCTCAACCTTTATAATGCTGTGACCCCACAATACAATTCTTCATGTTGCGATGATCCCAAACCAAAAGTTAATTTTGGTGGCTACTTCAAAACTGTAATTCCAAATAAATAACATTTTCCGATGGCTTTAGGCAACCCCTGTGTTTTGGTCGTGCGACCTTCACCAGGGTCGCGACCCACAGGCTGAGAACTGATGCCTTAGGCCAAACAAAGCTCTGGATCTATTTTATCAGCTGAGGAATCCCCAGTCTAGGACAGTGCTTAACACTTAGGGTGGTGAATCAATGACCCTGAAAATGTTGAAAAGCTGGAGAAGATTAATGGATTAAGGTTCAGAGGAAGGCAGAATTTAGGTAGCATGGGTAAGGATAGGTGCAAAACATTACATTTTTGCTTTCCGAGAAATTGTGTGTGAGACAGAGCTGACTAAGGAGGTAAGGAAGCACCTCATGCCATCATGTGCACCTTATCTGAAACAAATCAGAATCAGCATGCCACCTTTCCTATACATTTACATTTAAGCCGTTTTATCTCTAATTGTGACTAGAAGACATCTCTCCCTACGTTAAGAAAACAGCATACACTATCAAGACAGTTGGTAGACAGCAACAGTCGGTACTCAGAAAGCACAGAAGTTGCCTTTTTAACCTTAAAATCATCTCACAAAGTAAATCTGCTTTACTCTTAAACATATATCACTTGTGAAACATTGAAAACAGTTCCTCTCCTCTTTCTCCTCTCGTTCTCGTTCTCCTTCCCCTCCTCCTCCTCCTCCTCCTCCTCATCATCATCATCATAATCATCATTAGTATATTGGCCTTACTGGTTTTGAGGTTGGTCTGGGACTTGTTCCATTGTGTCCTGTTCTATCCTTTGGACCTAAGATTTCTCATATGAGAAAGATCTAAAGCCAACATTGCTAAGCCTTCTTTCCTCACCAAGTGTCCCTTTCTTTCCTTCATTATAGGAATCCTGCTGATAATCCCAGTTAATAATCTCAAACCTCAGGTCCCAGATTTCCTTTGGCTTCAGATCTTCAGCACTTAAACCAAGGTGAAGTAGCCAATTACATAGCTACTCAAAAACAAGTGCAGCATGTGATGGAGATAGAGAGTAAGAGGGAGCCAGGCATGAACTTGGTTCCTGAGAGTGGGAAGGAACAAAGCAACTTGGCTGTACCAAGAGCAGGGGTTCTGTCACAGCATTATCAGACAATGGTAAAATGCTTAAAGCTGTTAGCTGGATTTTGATTCTAGACTCTAGAAAAGACATGTAATAGTAGGACAGTGAAAACAGATTGGTTTTGGTTCTGTAGGAACATTTAGAAAGGGACCAACACCTGGTTTATAGTATTCTGTTGTCAATATTTTGTGATCTAATTGGTTAGTTGTATATCTCTGTCTGTGCTCATTAGACTGAAAAATCAAGGATAAAGACTTTGTCTTTTCCTTATCATACCCAAGGCTGACACATTATATTTACAAGGTAAACTAATGATTCATAGTAATTTATGTGTATCACTGACCAATTATGCCTTATGACCATACTCTAGATAAGTAATTATGCAAATTATTAGATGTCAGAAATCTGGTGTGTTCTATCTCTATTATATTTTTTAGAACTTATTTACTCTTTCAGTTTCTCACACCAGGGAGGCAATATGATGTATACATATGTGCATCTGGTTTATTTTATTTATGAGTATGGTCTCAGGTTACATCTATTTATTTACCTATGAAAGTCTCAAGTTTATGCTTCTTTATGGCTAAGTAATATTCAATTACATAAAATTAGCACATTTTTAAAAAATACATTCCTCGGTTGATGGATATTTGGGTTGATTCCAAGATTTAATTATTACAAATTGTGGTCTATACATATGAGTGCACGTATATCCCTGAGGTATGATATTTTTAATATTTCTGAGAAGATACCCTGAAGAGGAATAGCTGGGTTCTAGCATTATGAGCATTCTCCAAACTGTTTCTTGCAGTGGTTATACCAGTTTGCACTACTACCAATAAGGGTTCCTTTTTCCCCACAGCCCCACAAGCTGTAGATTTTTTTTTTCTATGATAGCCATTCTTTCTAGAGTGAAGTGGAATCTCAGTGTTGTTTTTATTTGTATCTCTCAAATGACCAGTGATTCTGAATATGTTTTCATATACTTATTTGTTATTTGTATTGCTTCATTTGAGAAGTGTATATTCCTCCCAGATGCTCATTTTTTGGATTGAGTCTTTAAATTGGGCATAAGGGTCTGAATTTTTTCAATTCTTTATATGTGCTAGGTAGTAGTCCTTTGAGGGAAAATTGCTTAATTATTTTCCACTCTGTAGGTTGTCTTTTCACACTGGTGGTGATTTCTTTTTCTGTGCAAAAGTTTTTTTTATAAGGTGAGATCCCAGTTATTGATTCTTTGGAGTATTTATTTCCCTTGCAGTCTGGGTTTTGCTCATGCATTTTCTGCCTACACTGTATCTCTGAGATTTCTGCCTATTTTCTCTTCTAGTAGATTTAGTGTTTCTGTTTTAATATTTATATCTTTTACCCATTTTGACTTTAGTTTAGTGTATTGTGATAGACATGGGTCTAGGGTTAGTCTTCATCATATATAGAGCCAGATTTTTCAACATCATTTATTAAAGAGACTATGTTTCTTCCAGTAAATATATTTGGCCCATTTGTCAAAAACAAGGTGGCTGAGTGTGTTTACAGTTGTGTCTGCATCTTTTAGCCTGTTCCACTCATTTCTAGGTCTTTTTTTTTTCAGTACCATGTCAGTCTCCATTTTGTAAGTGATAATGTTTCTTTTTTGCTTTCATTTCCAGATGTAGAGCCAATATAAACACAAATTTTAATAACTGTATATGTCCCCATCACTTTCACATGGGTACTGACCTTACTCCACTTGTGTGTGTATGATATATATATATATATATATATATATATATGTATGATATATATATATATGTATGATATATATATGATATATTTATACTGCATGTACATACTATTATATATATATATATATGATATATTTATACTGCATGTACATACTATTATATATATATATATATATATATGATATATTTATACTGCATGTACATACTATTATATATACCTATACTATACATATTCTACTATACATATATACTTCAAATCCTTTCTGGAATAGGGTTGTATATATATTTACTAATTTTTAAAATGCTTTTTGTCACATTAACATTAGTCTGTGCCATCTAATTATTACCATGAATTTCTATAGGAACTAAGTTTTCCTCACACTGTGGCCGTCCTTTGTCTGCTTGTGTCACTTCACTTTTTCCAGTCTGCAGCTGAAAATAAAAAGGGAGCATTTATAGGAAGCCAATGGTTAATCTTGATCTTCTATATAATTGGTGAACTTGTGAATTTCTAGAGGCTTGCACAGCCCATTCTGAATGTACCCATACATTACCTGAATTTAGCAGGTTTCTACAGAGAATCACTTGTTTTGTCCTTTATGGTAGATTACTTGGGAAACTGTACTTCATTTTGTTTGAATATAGAGTAGCAAATGGGGATAATCTGGTTGTGAGAAGAAACAATAATACAAATTTTAAATGATACTGATAAGTTCACAGGCTGAGGTATAAGAGTTTGAAATAATGCAACAATAAGGTTTTCATTGGCTTTTGTTTCTGTACCATAAGGCTCTATATTAAAAGTCCTTTTAATAGACCAGGTTTGGAGTCCACTGTAGCAGCTTTTGATCTCAAGAGGATTTTGACCTATAGAAAAAGACAAAAAAGAAATGCCCTTGAAGAGCTTATTCAGACAACTTAGGCTACACAAAGATTTCATTAGATTCTAATAATGTCACAGGGATGCCTTATGATTGTTATTGTTTATCTAAAATTTGCTCAAAAAAACATATAAAGTTTTTGCACTGCTAGTAAATGAATTATTCTTTCTTATGGCCTTCCTAAATCAAAACCCTTGAAAATATGCCAAGCCAATGTCTTTGTACAACTTTCAATTTATCACAACTTCTTTCATGGAAAATGAGTTTATCTAAAGAGCTCTTAAGTATGAATAATTAGAATTGAATTTTATTCTAAAAGACTAACACCAAGAACAATAATCTGAAATTGGAAACTGCCTAAAAGATGTGCTGCGAAGTTTGATCTCATTTGCATTACTTACTGTGGCCCATACTTTATATCTAATGTTCTTTCTTATTTAAATGTGCTCCATATACTAAAGGAGTCTATTATACAGCAAGTTGCTGTAAGTCTCATTTATTGTTTATGCAGTAGGTGGCTATGTATGTGTTGTCTCATTTATATATAAACGATATTGCTAATGTTAGGTGGATATAGGATCAAGCACACATATTTAATGTTGGATTTGGATGTTTGGGCCTTTATTGGAATTGAAATATGAAATTTAATCTCTTTATATTCTACAAAGGATAAACAATATTGTTTCTAGCAAAAATACAGTCTGAATAAAATTTGAAACCTTAGCTTCACATTGTAAAGTTTCCACCCTCCACTAAAACATGCTTGCTTATCAAAAGAAATAAACTTTGAAAAGTCAGCTTAATTCTACAAATATTCCGTGGTTAGTTTTCCTCTTATACTGTATTCATATTGAATGACTGTTGTTGAAAAGTTTTAGATCCAAAATAACAAAAAATAAAATAAAATAGAACAAATAAAAAGAATGTGTTATTTCTACTATTGTCCTTAGCTCTTCTTTTCAAAAGAGTTGGAGAAAATGTTGACATCTCTGTATCACATGTAAAAGCAAGTTGGTAAATTAGTTGGGCATATGAGTAGACTAGGGTTTCCCAGAGTAATTTGCACTTTAATGTGTACACTAGAGAACGTGTTGCAATTCCAGAGATTCTTCCAATAAAATAGCATACGGAGCTTTTCTTCGTTTTGCCTGTCTGGAACTCAGAAACCAAAGAATGACAATCCAGCATTAGTCCCATTTTTCTGTTAGTTAAATGAGGTCTTGGTTATGTCTTAATTATCTGGCCATAGCACCAGCACTGAACCATTGCTTCTCTTAGCTAGATGTCCTCTCACAGAAGAAGGCCTGTGATCTGTGCTTTGTACTTGACACAAGTGTGTGAGGAGTTACTAATGAATGTACCAAAGAAATTGACTTTCCAGGCCAGGGAGATAGCTCTGTAGCACAAGTGCCTGCCTGACAAGTGCAAGGTTGTGAGTTTGAACCCTGCCCTGCCAAAAAAAAAAAAAATAATAATAATAATTTTAAAAAAATTGACTTTCCAATTAAAACGTGTGGCTATCTCCTTACAGGTGAGTATTTTATTCCCTCTCCTCTATTGTTGTTTGAAAATAGGGTAAATTTAATTTATTTTAAGAAATTCATAGTGAAAGTCCAGAAACAATGACTTCTCAGTTAAATTTAAGAAATACTTTTGTGTTTCAAATTTTAAGGAAAAACTAGAGTCAAATCTCACTTATCCTGGGAGTAATGACTTAGTGCAGTTTTTCTCAGTCTGGTCAGGCTCAAGGCTTCCCTTAATATCACCCACTTTAAGGGATGCCTTTTTACTATTGTGCAATGAAGTGGTAGGCAATGTAACCATGCTATCCACCTAATCATGAAAAATAATTTAAAACAAATTGTGATATGACACAGAAACACAAATATGTAACTTCAATATGTATTTTAATATTTAAATTCTAAAATATTTCCTAAGAAGCTATTGGAAAATGCTTAGCTTTCTGCCCTCTCTGTTGCTGATGCGATACATGAATAAGCTGAGACATAAGCTCTTGGTGATTTAGAATAAATTACTTACCTTCCCTGAGCCTCAGCTTCTTCATATTTAATGAGGAAACTATTTCATCAGGATGCTATCTATATTAACATCTGTCTACTATCTGTATTAACATCTGTATAACATAAAATATTGTATCTAAAATACCTGATATAATGGGGAGTCCATAATAAGATCTCAAGAATAGTCAGTCTCAGTATAATCCTTGTGAAAGTAGTTAAAGTTACTGAATGTGAGGCTGATTTTCTTCTTTTAAAGATTTCCTCAGTCAGATTTAGTGTCTTTGTACAAGGCAAATAAGAACCGGAAGCGATTCAGAGTTTAAGAAATGCCTGACCTTTACTGCTTCTCCTCACTGGCCTTGCCAGCTCTATGAAGTAAACAGGGTCAGATTTCTGTGGCTTTTGCTAGGCTCGGTCCTCTCCTTTTTTCCCCCCACATAGGCTTAGTCTTTTCATGCTGTTGGCCTCTACACATTCCCATTACTTGTCCCTGGGGGTAAGGGCACTTGGCAGGCTGGTGTTAGACATAGTGAGGACTTCACTGTAATTTGAAAAAGTGAGAGTTCGTCCCCAGCAATCTGTAGACTGTGTTTTTGAGGACAATTGTGTACAAGGGTGTAGGGATGTGATGGCTAGGATTGTAATGGAAGCTAAGGGGCTATTCTTTCTAATCAGTAAATCACCAGTTTCTCTGTTATATTGGTGGCTTCCAAGTAAAATCTTTTAAAATACTTTGAAGGAGAAAAATGGAGTTTTCTTAAGAAAATAACTCAATCTATGCTGTTTGTAGTTTCAGAATTTTTTTTTTTTTCTTTTCGTGCATGGAGAGGAAAATTTAAAGATATGTTTTCTCCTTTTTCATTTAGAAATCCTTCTGAACAAAGATTTTGCAGCCATATATTTAGAAAGCACAGCAGAACAAAGTCTTTATTCTGCATAGCAAAATAACTCTTTTAAAAATTATGTAGAACAGCATGTTACCCCTGTTTTCTGCCCTCATAAACAACCTCGGTTGGATGAAAAGCCCTTGTGCAGTAGCAGGCCTCTCTGTTTACCGCCTGTTCTAGGTTTCCCTTCTCTGCTTGATTCTCCTTTTTGATAAGTGATCAGGTAACCATGACAACACACTGCACCACGGAAGTCTTTTCGTTTTTGTGCTTTACATAATCCTGCAAATAAATCTGCTATCTACTTGACACTTGCTTCCTTTTCTTAAAAACTTTTTTCTTTGATCTTAGCATAATATATCCTGAAAAAAAACTTGCCACTTCAGAGAATTTGCTGCCACTGACGTGACTTCCTAATAGTAGCGGGTTGACTATTTTCTGAGGTTCGGATTCCTGCCATGGAGTCGCCCTATGCACTCGTCAGACTAAATTATAGTTCTGTTATTCAGTTATTGAAGACTAGCAAGACTGTGGTAGTTCACTAGGGTCTTTTCCTATTTAATATTTACACAATTCCAGTCCATGTTGCCCAAAATGCCACTATTCTGTGAGCCTGTAGGAGTAGGCACCAGGCTGGCAGAAAACTTACTCTGATTCGCAGTGGGTATTAGCACTGATTTTTCACTCAGTCAAATTTTGATAAGTCAGCTACACGTAATCCTTCTTGAAAAATCAACACTCCAGCAAAACTTAATATAGTAATATTGCAGTCTCCTTTTGAAATGAAAATATGCATTGTGCCTACCTAGAAATGTTAGAATTTTGGAACATGTCATCTGACTGGTTTTTCTTTTGTCCTCAGGAAAGATTTGCTTTTCCGTTATAAATTCTAAAAACTTCTACAATGGTCCCCAACAAAGGAAATTATGTAGTTTCCTATGTTAAAGGCTATACGGATATTCAGACAAAATGAATATAGCATAGTTAATCCTTGATTGGATGGAAAAGTTATCAGGGCCCAAATAAGGCCATTGTTTGAAGCAGACTGAATTCATGTCTTTTCTCACTGGCTTGAATTGTGTTGAGGAAAACTGCTATTGATTTGATTTATTTCCCTAATGGTTACATTCTGCTGTCTCTCAGGAACACAAACATACCAGGCACATGGAGCTTCTTCCCATATGTCTGCCAATTAAGGGTTATTGAGCTTAATGAGTCTATTCCACAGCACCCAACTCTCCAGTCTTTATTCATTCGATCTCCTGGGTGTAGGGGCTTAGAAAAAAGACTAAAAACATAAGCACATGAATTTGTTACCTAACCTTGTAGTTCCTTTAAGGACATTTTTGTCCTCCCTAGAATATATGGTATTCTATGTGTAATCATGTGAAATGTGATCATATCATTCCCATCATCCAAATAACTCTCTTTCAGTATGACAAATAAGCTCAAAGGCATGTGTATATCATATATTGCAGAGGTTGTGCCCTGCCCAACGGTGTCCATTGGAGAGTAGAAATAGATCTGGCTTACTTTGCACCAGGTCAAAAGGAAAGAAAAGTTTTCCTTCTTCCCAAAATGCCTGTGTTGTGGTGGCCTTTCATAAAGTGGTTTCTGTATGTTCCCTTTGAGTTGGCCCACTTGGAAAAAAACAAAGTTTTGGCACTGGAATATTGTCAGGATTAGCAGTGTAGGGAAAAGAATAAAAAGATACAGGACAAGAAAAATTAAATTCACAGGCTTCTGAGACTCCTTACCTCATACTATTGGATAACTGACTTAAGACTGGCTTTAAATTTTAGATTTGGTGTGACCCACAGGATAACTTACTTACCTCTTTGTGAATTTATATCATCATCTTAAAATGGGATAATCCTACCTCACAGATTATTGTAAAGATTTATTGATAATGGACATAAAGCTCTTTGCACAGTGCCTAGCATAGAGTGAGAGCTTCATAAATGTGAACTATAATTTTTGTGGCTGTCACTCACTTCTCCCACTGCCTGACCCTTATCCCTAGTGATTACTGTCCCTGTCACTTTGGAGGAGCAGATGATGAGTTCTGGGCCCTTGTAGGACAGGAGGATGCAAAGAAAGAAGGGAAACTGTACAATGAGCAAACCATGAAGGGATGTACTGAAGCATTAAGGGCTACATGAGATTTAATCAGCTATATACATTTAACCATAAATATTCTTTTTAATTTAAACTAGACTCATTTATGTTTTTGTTGTACTTGTTTTCATATTACATGTTGTTATTTTTAAACTCATATTTCTCTGAGGTGGTTGAGAGCTTGCTTATGATAATTACTACTTGTGAATTCAAAAACTAGAAGGCAAGTTGTGTTTATTTTTCTGTCAACAATTACCAACACTGCTATTTACATCAAAGAAGGGGCCAGTCTTTGTGTCTTTGGCCCAGCACAGACAACTGGTCCTGTGTCCTCCATAAACATAAATATAAAAACACTCCAGAAAAGAGAGGGGCCTAGACCCTCCTCTGTTCCTACCTTTAATATTGTATTATTTTGCATTCTTTTAAAGACTTTCAACTGTAAATCAGCTGGACTTACAGACATTTAGCTGCAATGGTTTCCCAATAATACTCTGTATGATATATATATATATATATATATATATATATATATATATATACATACATACATATATATATATATATATATATATATATATATACCATCTACTTAAGTTATACTTTCTAATAATACAGAAGAAGTTTAGGCTCAAGGATTATGTTTACTTGCTTAACACAAGATGCCATCTTTCAAAGTCTCCAAGAGTAGATCATTCATTGAATGTACGACTTGAAGCACTGTAAAGAAATTCTTCTTTTAAAGCCAACATGTTTTTTTTTAACATTTGTTTCTTCATTTTTATTTGTAAAAATATATTGACAGCTGCAGGAATAGCAGAAAGACCCTGGAGTGGACTTTAGGTATAGAGAAGAATCTGCTTCTAGTTGATCTTAGGTAAATTACACAATCTCTTACATTCCTCTATTTTCACTATGTCAAACTGGGGAGACAAGCAGCTATCTTTAGAAGGCTGACTTTAGAACTTAGGAGGCCTGGTGCAAAATGAAAATGTAGTAGCCTTTGCTTAAAATTCAAGGAAAAGTGCTCTTGCATGTATTTAATGTAACATTTTTTCTTTTTCTCACTATTTCTCAATTTGCAACAGTGTAAGAATGGACACTTTTTGCTATGGGCTCATTC
The DNA here is from genome assembly GCA_004027025.1 of Myocastor coypus. NCBI lineage: Eukaryota > Metazoa > Chordata > Mammalia > Rodentia > Myocastoridae > Myocastor > Myocastor coypus. Next base: position 19,335 of record PVJA010016139.1, read on the forward strand.
TACCCACACATTCTACCTTAACTGATGAGTAAGGGAAACAAACTATAGAATGCTACATGGTTTCTTCTCTGTCATCATTCTGAGGGTAAGTGGATGGAGGGTAAGCAACATTCTAGGGTCTATGTGGGGAGTAAATCAGAAAGGATATGGTTGGGGTAGAAAGGCTAAAAAAGCCAGTGGTAGCTCTTTCCCACTCTGTGAAGATACCTTAGGCATTCTGGCAGCATGGCAGTTGTGGGACAATCAGATTTTCTCTAGTGTGAGTGGTAGTGTTGATTTCCTAGAAAAATCACTGTCTGCATTTGAGACAAGTTCTGGTTCAAAGATAAATGGGGCCTCTTGCATCCTATCAAGTCCCCTACTCCATCACAGATGTAACACACTTAGACTTACTTAGTCAGCAAGGTAACCCACTCACCTGGTACTGACCTTGGGGCTCGTCAAATTCCTATGTACTGTGGGCTTGGAATGATGTGCTTATAGAATTTCACACATACTATATGCCAGTGGGACAGCAAAGAACTGTGGACAGAAGTATTTCCTCTGTGCATACATGTACCATTGTCCTATGAATCTTCATTTACAAAATGCAAATTCAAAAATGAGCCCATTATAAATTTTGAGATTGGATACTTGTACACCTGGAGCCCAAGTTCACACAACTACATAGGGTCTTTTGCAGTGCCGGACTCCTGACCCGGCACCTCCTGTGGAATCCTGCAGCAAAATTCCCTGCAGAGATGCTGGGTTCAGACACTCCCAACCAATCCAGGAGCTGAGCATCTTGCCAGAGGAACACAGCAGGTTCACTACCACAAGCAGCAGCAGGAAGAAGTGGAGCACAGCAGCCAGACACAGCTGGCACATCTAGATAAGATCCAACTTGATCAATACAGACCTGAATTTAAGTAACTGCTAATGACATAACTGCACCAAAGCTGTACAGTAAAATTCAAAGGACAATGCTATACAAAATAGCAAAGAGAAGAAGCAAGATGTAATCTCAGGCCCCAAGCCCACCCAGAACAAATGCAGGAGGCACTAACAGAGGAGAAACTGGGAATCACACAGCTGAAAACTCGGAATTAATAGCATCTGAAGTAAAAAAACAAATGCAGACACATATAGAGCAAATCAGGTCAAAAATTAACTGTGAAGTAAAAAAAGAAATGTATGAATTAATAGTATTTGAAGTAAAAAAATGCAGAAGAGTATAGAGGAATTTAGATCAGAAATAACCTCTGAGGTAAAAAAAGAAATCTTTGTACTAATAGCATCTGAAGTAAAGAAACAACTGCAGAAAGGTAGAGAGGAAATCAGATTAGAAATAATCTCTGAAGTTAAAAAAAGGAAGGATAACTATAATGAAAGAATTAATGAATGCTTCTAAAGAAGACATTGATAAAAATTGGAAGAGGATAGAAAAAAATGATAGATTCTGTGAATGAGCAATTTAGGAAGAAATAGATAGCATGAAACAATTTCAAAGATATACAGGAAAATAAAATTTCAACAAATTGGCAACACCGTATGAACAAAAGTGAAGATAGAATTTCAAATATTGAAGACACAGTCACATCTAGTGCAAAGGTAGGAAAGAATGTCTTAAAAGCAACTAGGATGCAGGAAAAAATAATTCAACATCTGAAAGATGAACAACGTGAGATTAATAAGCATCAATGAGAAAGGAGTCAATACAAATGAAATAAAAAGAATATGGGCAGAAGTAATAGCAGAAAACTTGCCAAATATGAAAAAACAACCTGGGATTCAGGTAACTGAGGCATGAAGAATTGAAAATAACATCAACCCAACTAAAAACACACCCAGACATATACTAGTCAAGATCCCAGAAATACAGCAGAAGAATAATATACTAAAAGCCACTAGAAAAAAACCAATTACATTTAAAGGAAAACCCATCAGAATAATGGCAGATTTCTCTTCACAAACCGTGAAGTCAAGAAGAACATGAAGCAGAGTGCTTCAAGTCCTCCATGAAAATAAATTCCAGCCCAGACTGCCACACCCTGCAAAACTGTCTTTCAAGTTTGATGGAGAACTGAAATACTTCCATGACAAAGAACAAAATAGAAATTCTGGATGACAAGACCAAACCTACACAGACTACTAGAAAATATTTTAGAGAGGGGCCAAAATGACTAGAACTCTATGAATGAGCATAGAAAGAACTCACCAAATAAGGCAACCAAGTAAACATAGGAGAAAAAAAGGAAAACAATAGTAGGCAAAAACATGTTGAACATAAGTCAGTACATTCAAAGAAAAGTCCATGTCCTGATGAATTCACAGCTGAATTCTACAAGAAATTTAAGAAGATATATTCCAAATACTTTTTAACCTTTTCAATGAAATCAAAAAGAAAGCAATCCTCCCAAAATCATTCCTGGAGGCAAGTATTATACTGATACAAAAACCTGAAAAAGATACAACTAAAAAAGATAGCTACAAGCCAATTTCTCTCATGAACATAGATGCAAAAATCCTCAATAAAATTCTACCAAATACAATACAACAAATCATTAAGAAGATTATACATCATTACCAGGTAGGATTCATTGCAGGGATGCAAGGATGTAAATGTTATACTCTATATAAGTAGAGACAAGTCCAAAAACCACATGATAACTTCAATTGATGCAGAAAAGGCTTTTGACAAAGTCCAACACTCGTTTATGTTCAAAGTTCTGCAGAAAATTCGAATAGATGGCCTCTATCTCAATTTGATAAAAGCCATCTTTTTGTCAAAAACTGGAATCTTTTACTCTCAGATCCGGTACAATTCAAGGATGTCATCTATCACCACTCCTATTGAATATAATTCTGGAATCATTAGCAAGAGACATTAGAAAAGAGAGAGAAATAAAAGAAATAAGAATAGGTAAAGAAGTTAAACTATAATTATTTGTAGATGGCATGATAATCCACTTGGAAGACCCAAAAAACTTGGCTAAGAAGCTAACTAAAATTAATACACCAATTCAGTAGTATAGCAGGATACAAAGTCAACACACAAAAGTCGATAGTATTTCTCTACACAGATAACAAACGCACTGAGAAAGAAATTAGAGAAACAATACCTTTTATAATAGTATTGCAGAAAATGAAATACTTAAGCATTATTCTAACTAAAGAAGTAAAAGACCTGTTCAATGAAAGTTACAGTACTCTGAAAAAAAGAGAATGTGGAGGATCTCAGAAAATTGAAAGATATTCCCTACTCTTGGATAGAAAGAACCAACATTGTGAAGATGGCCACACTCCCTAAATTGTTATACAGATTTAGTTCAATCCCTATCAAAATACCATCATCATACCTCACAGACCTGAAGAAATCATTGCTGAAGTTTAGTTGGAACCATAAAAGACCTAGAATAGCAAAGACAATCCTGAGCAACAAAGGTAAGGCAGGAGGCATCACAATTCCTGACTTAAAATTATACTACAAAGCTACAGTGATAAAATCATCATGATATTAGCAAAAACATAGCCTTGAGGATCAGTGCAATAGATTAGAAAATGTAGAAACAAATACAAACACACTCAGCCACCTTCTCTTTGACAAAGGGGCCAAACATGTTTTATGGAAGAAAGGTAGCCTTTTTAGCAAATAGTGCTGGAAAAACTGGCTCTCTACATGCTAAAAACTAAAACTTGACCCAGATCTATCACCATATACCAAACTAAAGTGAAAATCAATTAAAATTCTAAATATTAAAACAGAAATACTAAATCTCCTGGAAGAAAAAAATAGGAGGAAACCTCAAAGACATTGGGGCAGGCAAAGATTTCATGGACAAAAATCAAAATGCATGTTTAACACTTGAAAGAATCAACAACTGGAACCTCTGCTTGCTGAAATTTTTTTGCATGTCAAAAGAAATTATCAGCAGAATGCAAAGACAATCCACATATTTCAAAAAAATTAACTAATAAGTATTCAGACAAAGGTCTTCTATCTATAATTTAAAAACATTTGGGTTCCAAAATTCAAAAACCCCATCCAGAAATGGGTATCTGAGATGAACATACACTTTTCAGAGGAAGAAATACTAGAGGCTTATAAATATGTGAAGAGATGCTCCCCATCACTAGCTGTCTGTGAAATGCGATTTACAACAATACCATCTCATCCCAGAAAGAATGGCTATCATAAAGAAATCAACCAACAACAAATGTTGGAGAGGCTGTGGGGGAAAAGGAACACTTTTCCACTGCTGGTGGAATGCAGACTGGTGCGACCATTATGGAAATCATTGTGGAGATTCCTTAAAAAAACTAATTATGGAAATCATTGTGGAGATTCCTTAAAAAACTAGACCTGGAAATCCCATTCAATCCAGCTATATCCCTACTGGGAATTTTCCCAGAAGAACTGAAAGCATCATATCATATTGATGTCTGTGCTCCTGTGATTATAGTAGCACAATTTGTGATAGCCAAATCTTGGAAACAACCAAAGTGCCCCTGTCTTGAGGAATGGTTGAAAAAGATGTGGTGTGTTTATATAATGGAATATTACTCAGCTATAAAGAATGAGAAACTAGAAGACTTTATATATAAATGAATATGTCTTGAAGATATACTCATAAATGAAATAAAGCAGACCAACATGTGTAAATATTGTGTAGTCTTCCTAGTGTAAGAACTCAAAAGAAGATATTGTGAATGGTGGGGGTTATACTTTTTGTATGCTTGTATACTACATCACTTTGTGAACCAAAATGAGAAATTTTATATTTAAGGAAACATTTTTTATATTTAAATGAAAAATTCTTTCCTAAAAGTTGATTAGTCATGATCTTCTGTATGCTTTGTAAACTTCTGTCTTTGTAATAAAATATAAGTCTAAAATAAAATATTATTAAAAGATAAATAAATTTTAAGTTTGATGGCAATTACTTGCTACTAAATGTAGAACAAGAGCCTTCTAAGCTTGGGTTTCTGTGGACTGTGAAGATCTACTACGGCTACAGAGCCACCCTAGATTCTTAAATCTCTATATTTCATATACTAACCTAATTGTACCATGACTTTATTCATTTCTGGACATACTTTATCTTTGTAGAGTACTTTAAAGAATGTCTCCAATGTAGGGAATTCTTGGTATGATCCTAAAAATTTAGAAATGAGCTTCACTGAAGATGTATACATATGGTTCATTTAATCTAACTGAAAAGTTGAGTTATTTTTATTAAATGTATGCAGTTGTTCACCCCCTCACCATTTCAGCTTTAGGATTTTCCATAACCCCAGAATGTTATCTTCTGCCTACTTGCAACTCCATTCCAGATACCAATCACAGTCTGTATCTATAACAATTTCCTTGGACAAAATGTGCTGTGACATTTCTGGCTTCATTAGGCAACCAGCCATTGCAACGTGGGGCAAGATCCCAGAAATGTTGACTTCTTGGAGTAAAGATTTCTAAAGTACGGGAACTGACTGGAGGTACTGGGCCACCACGGGTTCATAAAAGTACCTTTAGGTGGATATAAGTGGGAGCCTTCTCCCAAAATAGAGAGCCACATGATTTGGTACATAAAGCCTGAGCTGTATTTCAGCCTTTCTCTCTTCCCTCTCCAGCTTTTGGGGCTCCTTTGCCAGGCACAACTTGTAGAACAGCAGCCAATGGTAAGATAGAGTAGATTCACCCCTCTACATGAACTCAGATAGCTTGCTAACCATTTAAAGCTTCTATTTCTACTTTTGTATAATGAGAAGAGTAGAACTTACCTTATAGAGTTGTCACAGGGACAAAATGTGGAATGAAGAACAAGGCAAAGTCTCTAGTGCATAGTGCTTAAAGTGTTAGTAATTGTTACTGACTGAAAGGAGTCCCAAGTGCTTTTGTTTAAAGTAGTAGCTGCAATCCGGGGGTGTCTAGCTCCCTTTGTAACTCTTAAATTACCAAACTTTGCAACTGGCCTATAAGCCCTGTTTCCCATTGCAAAGCAAATGTTAACAGATATGTAGAATTCCACTAAAATGTTTCACTGTATGAACAACTTCACTAGAACACCATATTCTATGAGGCAGTCTTATCTCTTTCCTTCCCTCCCTTCCACCATAAACTTTCACTTAACCCAAAAATTATTTAAAATGTAAGACTCTACCAAATGTTAGCCACCACCACCCCCCCCCCACCAGTTCAGGACAAATCATTTGATCTGGGTATCAGTTTCTTCATCTGTTATATGGTAGGGGTGAACTATGGACATGTCAAGGAATCTTTCTAGTTTTAAACTACAGTGACAACTGGTTGCCTTTGCTGAAGGAGCAGAGTATTTGTAATAAATTTATGGGTATTTGCAACTCTGGCCAAATCCCAAGTATAATAACAGAGAGGGAGGAAGCATCAAATTTTAACTCCACCTACATCTTTCTTTGGCTCCTGTGTGCCACCATGGAAGAAATAGGACAGGTCTGTGGTGAAAGAGAACAGATAGGTAACAAAGCAAAGGACATTGGGTAGCTGATGGTCTGCATATATCCTCGCAGATGCACGAAGTGTCATCATCCATCTTTCTGGACATTTGAGTTAAAAGAGGATCAAAGTTAGAGCCATACGGCCAGCGGTATAGCTCAGCAGACTAAGCGCTTGCTTAGGGAATTGCAGGGGCCAGGGTTTGATTCCTGGCCCCACCTGCCACACTGGCCCCACTCTCTGGTGTGCTGAGCCAGTGATGGAGTCCAGGGTGTGGTGGCATGTGCCTATAATCCCAGCACTTGGGAGGCACAAAACAGAAGAATCACTATAAGTCAGAGCTGCATAGTGAGACCCTACACATACACACACACACACACACACACACACACACACACACACACACACAAAGTTAGAGCCTTTTCTAATGAAAAATGAATGAATGAATGAATGAATAAAAAATCACCCTTTTATGATTAATACCTCTGTCTTTCTTCTTATAATGGAAAGTGATTTAAAAGACATATGACTTCTTTCTGTAATAATGAAACGGATATTTGAAAGAACTTGAGTCCATTTTTTGTTTGTTTTTTAAACTTGCTATTATGGAATACCCAGAAGCAGAGAGAATCACATAAGGCCTCATGAGCTCTTGTTTATGTTCAGCAACTTCCTAGCCAATCTTGTCTTATCTCTGCTCTCCTTCTACTTACTATCGTCCTGCTGACTGCATTACAGTAAGTCAATATTGAGTCATTTTGTGTTTCTATAGTGAGATGCCATGGACCACATAATGTATAAAAAATGGACATTGATTTCTCAAAGTTCTGGAGGTGAAGAACCCAAATCACAGATGCAGGTAGGCTGCGCGACTCACAATAGCCCAGTTTCTGCTTTTCTTACTCTTTTGAGCTCAGGGTCCCCATGTGGCTGAAGAGCAGAAGAGAACAAGGGTGAAATGCATGAAGCCTCTTTGATAAGAACTTCGTTTTCTATCATGGAGAAAGAGTCTTCATGAGTTCACTGGCTCCTAAAGACCCTACTTTGGTTTTTAGTTTGAGATAGGTTCATTCTGTGTAATTCAGGCTGGTTTTGAACTCACTATGTAGCCCTAGTTGGCTTGAAAATCACAACAATCTTTCTGCTTAGCTTCCCGAGAGTTGGGATTATAGGTGTTTACCATCATGCCTAGTTTAAGGCTCTACTTCTTAATATTATGGGATAAGCATCACCAGTATGAAAATCCAAAATTGAAAGTGCCCTGAAATCCAAAACATTTTTTATTGCACCTTCTCAAAACATTTTAGGATTTTGAAGTTTAAATTGTGAGAAGAATAACAGCCAGCAAAATCCAAATTCATAAAACTCTGAAGTCTGAAATATTCCTGACTTCAAACATTTTAAAAAGGGCTGGGAAGGTAGTTCAGCAGTCTAAGCGCCTACCTGGTAAGCACTAGGACCTAGGTTCAATCCTTGGAACTGCATGCTGTGCTGGCCCTAAAACACTGGTCAGATCATACTACTTCCCTAAACTGGACATGGTGGCACATGCTTGTAACCTTAGCACTGGGGAGGCTGAGACAGAAGTATCACTATGAGTTTGACCTGTGTAGCAAACCCTGTATCAAATGAATAAAAGATAAAAAAAAAAAAACATTTTAAACAAATCATACTCAACCTATATTATACTGGAGAAGAAAGATAAGTTTCAACATGAATTTTGGAGGTACACTGAACACTCATACAATTGCAGATATCATATCATTTCATTTATATTTTACCATGTGTTCTAAGATATATGTACCTTTCACTAAAAACAGAATTAGAATACAATTATCATGCCTAAAAAGGATGAGCAAGCTGGTCATTAGCAACACATATCCATAATCCTCAATACTCCAGGAGGCTGAGACAGGTGGGTCATAAGTTTGAGCTCAGCATGGACAGTTTATTTTTATTTATTTATTTTTATATTTATTACAGGGTCTACAGGGTCTCTCTATGTAGATTGCCTGTGTTCAGCCTCCCAGGAGGTGCGATTACAGGCACTCGCCACCATGCTCAGTCTCAAAGCCAGGCTCAGCATGCTCCAGGGGCAGGGCCAGCACAGCGTGTCAGGAACCAAACCCTGGGTGCAGCACTCTGCCTAAGGAGGTGCTTTAGTCCACTGAACTATCTGGCCAGTGCTAAAGGAAAAGCCCTGGGCTCATCTGGGATCAGCATTGGAAGTTTAGCAAGACTGTGTTTCACGATTAAAAAAAAAAATTAAAAGGACTGAGACTATAACTCACTGAGAGATTCTTACTGGGTTAAATCCCTAGTACAGGAAAAAGAGAGAAATTGGGGACAGAGAGATGCGGGTAGAGAGAGAGATTAAGATTAAGATCAAAGAGAGAGAAAGATAGTCAGAGACAGTAATAGAGCTAGAGACAGAGACAGAAAAATAATTTATTAACATCTGCATATAGTACTTAGATTTTCCCAATTGACTAAGATCTTTTATAGTATAGGATTCAAATTAGGTTCATACATTTCAATGTGTAAATTCTCTAACTGATTTGTAATCTAGTGGTTCTAAAAGTGTGATTCCCAGATCAAGAGCTTCGGGGTGACCTGGAAAGTAATTAGAAATGCAAATTCACTGACATTAGAAAGACCAGTCCAGGAATGAGACGCCACATGCAAGCTATGGTGTGACTGTCATGTGCACTAAGGTTTGAGAAACGTGATGCAAATCATTAGCTTCACCTCACCTTTACGTTTGTGTTTCTCATTCTTGAAATATATTTGTAAACAAATTGATCAGATGCTTGTGATGATTAATTTTAATTGTCAGCTTGACCGAACAAGGGGATACCTAGGGAATGGGCAAAGCATACTTCTGGGTGAGTCTGTCATGGTGTTTCCAAAGGAGACTGCCCCATAGGACAACAAACTGGGTGTGAAAGGGTGACTCACCCTGAATGTGGCAATGCCATCCTGCAGGTTGATGGCCAGGATGAATGAAAATACTCAAGAAAGTGGGGAGCTAACTTGAACTCGCTGGACATTGCTTGAGAGAGTGTGTTTTTCTGGCACTCTTTCTTGTGGACATCAGATTCCATTTTCAGCCTTTGAATGTGGACTTGGTCAAGCAGCTCTTCAGGGGACGTGGGGGTTTTCAGGTTCCAGCTAAACCCACACTGTTGGTCTTTTTCTTTTTGAACTGAACAGCTATGGTTTCTCTGGCTCTCCAGCATACAGACCACTTTTTCAAGACTATGCAGCTTCTGACTGTCCAAACTTACCCGGTCAGTTCCCTATGATAATTACAAATATTGTAATGGTTCTGTCCCTTTGAAAACTCTGATATAGTAGTATATGATTTTGCATAGTCTGGATTTGACAGGCAGGACCTTGCTGATCTATAAGAAAAATTATTTCTTAAAGAAAAGAGCATATGTGTTTAGTCTGTGTTGATCAATTCATTTAGGTATTGAATAAATTGGTGAAGCATCAACTGATGGTATTTATTACTGTTCTGTTCTGTCAGTTTGAAAGTATGAGTAAGACAAATTTTGGTTTGGGGGCTATTCAACTCATTTTTGTTGCTAGAATTGAAAATACAGTTGACCCTTAGTACCTATAGATTCAACCAAAGTGTATAAAAATATTTGGAAAGTACTGCATCAGTACTGAGTATATTGTTTTTCTTTGTCATTAACAAATATACAAATTTACATTGTATTAGGTATAAGTAATCTAGAAATGATTAAAACTATCTGGGAAGGTATACACAGGTTATGTGCAAATACTACACCATTTTTACAAGAGAGGAGCTTGAATATCTGAGGATTTTGATATCTTTAGGTATCATAGAACCAATCCTTATACATAATGAAAAACCATTTTCAGCCTTAACATCATGCCTATTAAACCAAACAACACACTTTAAAGACATGGATAGAGAGCTGACACATCTAGTCTTTTAATGGCAGGCTAGCTCTTCAAGGCTGTTGGCCTAATTTTTTTTTTTTTTTTTTGCTTTTATTTTTTTTGAGACAGGGTCTCACTGTGCAGTTCAGGCTGGCTTTGAGCTCACTTTTGTAGCCCAGGCTGGTCTCGAACTCACAACGATCCTCCTGCCTCAGCCTCCCAAGTGCTGGGATTACAGGCGTGAGCCACCACGCCCGGCTCTGTTGGCCTAATTTCTGTGGTGTTCACACTCCCACCATGGTCAATTGTTGGCCAAACTGATGTCACTGAACACAGACTTGAGAAAAGATAAACACAATCAGTGATTAACAGCTGGTGTGAGCCAGCTCCAACACACACTGGCATAGGCAATTTAGAATCTGGTCTCATTGGCCATGATAACTTGAGCAGTTCAGGCAAATCATTATTTATCTCTGACTCTATGCATCTAAACTAAGAGGCAGTTGGTAGTCAACTTCATGTATCACCTTCACTAGGCCATTGGGCTGGATACTTAATAAGCGTTATTTGGGATATTCTCATAAAGTTGTTTTTTTCTTTTTTGGGAGGGGGATTTTTCAAAAATGAGGTTAACATTCATTTGTTTGTGGTTTGCTTCTATACTGAGGTTGCCTGTCTAACTCTTTTTCTAAGATGCTACTCAAACAGAGAAAATTAGCATTTACATAATTGTTCTTTGAGTAAAGTGGACTATAGTTAATTACCATGATGTAAGTAGACAGCTACATCTTAGATCTAGAAAGTTCCCCAAGAATTCATGTGCGCAGAGGTGGGACTTTTAGAAGGTGATTGGATCATTAAGTCACCGTACTCATCAGAGCCAAATGCGTTGTTAGGATATGGGGTCTGGTCAGATGAAGCAGGTCACCAGGTGTGGCTAGGAAGGTCATGTCCCTCTTCGCAGGTGCGGCCTTTGTTCTGTTCCTTGGCCACCATGATATGTGAAGCTCTGCTCTGCTAGAGCTTCCTGTCATGTCCCTCCTGCATTGGAGCTGGTGGACTGTGGCTTGAAAATACGAACCCAAATAATCTATTTCTTCTAAATTTTAGATGTTGGCTATTTTTTTCCCAGGTATAAGGAAAGTGATTATGACATGGCCTTATCCCAATCAGATGAAAGTCTTTGTAGTAAAAAGATTGAGTCTCCTGTGAAATAGGAAATCCTCAGTCTGCCTTTGTTTTGAAACTTAGACACTTTCCGAGATCTCCAGCCTGACAACCTACCCTGAAGAATGTGGGAAATGGGAATGGATTGACTTATAAAATCATGCAAGCCAGTTCATTAAAATTTCTCTTCTCTAGCTCTCTGTTTCTTTCTGCCTCTGTCTCTGTCTTTCCTCTCAGTGCACAAAAACTTAGAAATGGGAAGACTAATCAATGAGCAGATATTCTGCTAGGAAAGTGATTGTTTGATATGTAGCATATTGTGTGGCATAGTTTCTGAGTAGGAATTGAATGTGATCAGGTCCAGGACTTATTTCATTTGTGGACAGACATCCTTTTATGTAGTATCATTATGATAATTTTCATAATCATTACTAAGAAATGTATTTCACATTCTAACTCACTACTGCTAATACTGTAATACATACACTCAAAATAGTTTTATGAACAAATTCTTATCCTTACTATATGTAATTCACTTTGATGTTTATATTTATTTTCCTTAAAACTGCATTTGCTTAAAATTTAAAAACTTTTTATTTAAAAAGTGTTAGTCATAACCTTAATTAAAAACATCTTAAAAGATTTGGTACTTCAGTTAGACAAACCCTGATATATTGGCTTATCTCCCTAAGTGTCTTCCTACTGGCTTTTTTTCTGATTTTTAAAACCCTACTTATCTCCCTTAAGACCTTGATGGTATTGCTTTAACAAATATATCCTGATATTTTTGCTTTAAAATATAAAGCAAAACAAGAGTCAGGCTAGTATCAGTGGCTGGCATCTTCCTGAGACATATGAAGCAGATTATTCAGTGAATACTGGGAAATTTGTGCATTTGATTTAAATGTTTTTGGTTCTCTAAATAGTTAGGATTTCTTAAGAAACTATCTATGTCCCAGTGGGCTTCTGTTGAATAATTTGTATGCTTAAATGTATTCCTATTAACTCTGGAACACCACTGAGTTATAGGCTGTAACAGTACAGGTTCTCCAATGTCCTGCGTCCTCACTGAACTTGAAGGGCTAAGGCCAAAATATTGGCTATCCTCATAGCCCTTCTTTCTCTCTACTCTTTTGGTCTGCAAACTTGAGTTGTTAACCCTCCAGAAGAGAAGCTGGAGAATATGATATTACATGAAGAATATTATATTATTCCCCGTAACATAAGCACTTTACTTAACATCACTATCTTTCTGAAAATCAAATGCCTTCAACATATCATGAAACAGGTATTTTCCATCAATCATTAATATTCTAAACTTTAAGTCCCTATAGAATGCAAAAAAAATTATGCATTTTTACACAGACATTAAGGAATTTAACATTTACAAAATTGTAGCAGTATACTCCTATGGTATTTTTTCTGGTCTCTTATTCTCTTTTATTAACTTAAAAAAAAAAACATTTACTTGAGAGAGAGTATAACAGTAATTGATATCACATTAGAAGCAGTACACCTTTAGCAGAACTGAATGATAAGTATCCCTAGCATGGTATTAGTATTACACATTGCTATCCTAAGTGCAGTTGCTTAGCTCACAGATATCAGCATATGTTCCAGGTGAGCTACTGTTGAATACTTTGTCAGGGTAAGAATTCTACCAATTAACTGCTAGTTTCAAAAACCTGATGGAGATTCCTAGGATCATTATCTTAATCATTGTGAGAGGTGTTAAAATGGCTTACAAAGAGATAGGCCATACAGAGAAATCAAACAAGTAATACTTTTTCAAAAGGGGCAAAGGGAAAATGATGGCGGGAGCATAACATGAAGCTAGAAGCAAGGTAAATATGCAATCTAGATTTCTTGAATTCTATGTACTTATTAGAAGTGCATCATGAACTGAGTTAAAAATTCCAAGGTGCTTGTGTAAAGAAGGAAGGTAAAAACATTTGACAGAACATAGAACCTAAAAGACACATCTACTACTTGGACAAGCTCGAGTATCTCTCTTATTAAGACTAGGGTGAGATTTCTCCAGTAAGTCTTCTGAGAGGTAACTTCAGGTAAACAATAATGTCCCACAACACCTTTGGACTGAATGAGGTGACAAGCTCCAAAGGCCCTTTGCTGTGATAATTCTCACATGGCTGATGGCCTCAGGCCACAGTATGATTTAGCAGAAGCCCTCTGCAGGTGGCATCGTGATACATCTCAAGTGTGAAGTCTCCACCAATTTGGTCTCATCTAGAGACGATTGATAAATTATCTAGCCTTCTCAAGTGCCATTCTGACAGAGAGTGATGAAGTTTGCAGGGTTCATAGTAAAAACTGAAAAACAAAAACAAAAACTAGAGCTGTGAATAATGCATTTTCCATAAAATTAATTTTCATAAGATTTCAGTTTAGATGACTGTCTTTTTTCTTATAACATATTTTGTCAAACAAACTAGCAACCAGTCTCAGTATCTATCATTAAAATAACCTTTTTAAAAACTTGTCTGTGAAATCTTGGAAATTACTGACCAAAAATGAAAAGACGCATAATACTCTATAAACTTACTGTTTTCAGCAGGACTTCTGTATTGTTATAACTTGTAGCAATACGCTAAAAATTATACCCCTCACAGATATCTCAAGTGCAGCAGTCCTATGTGGCAAGTTTAATACAAAATCATATGTCTTAAAAATCACTTAATCCAATTTCAGCCAGAATTGGTTGAAGCAGAATCAATTTGGTAGTCTGATTTTTGTACAACTGATATATACTGCTATACAAATTTAGGGATGAGGTAGGCAGTACCTAAATGGAAGCCACTTTACTGTCTCTCTGAGTCAAACAGAGGTAGGAAAAGGCTGAGAGGATCTTCAGAAAATTATTTTGAATACTTATGAACCCATGGGCCCAAGGGTGAGGGAAATTTCTAAGTTGTACACTCAAGCACCACCACGATAATCTAACTGAGGAGAGTTTTAAGGAGATAAGATCAAATGTTCATCTTGGCCATAAAAGCAATAATCAAAAAATCCAAACAAACTATCACAATGATAATGCCTATGGAATTCTTAGCTTTGTGTGACTGAATTTTTTTCATAGATCAATAGCTACGTCTTGGAAATGCTGACATCATTTGATGGACAGAATCGCAAGTAGTTAAAAATTACTAAATACTTTTAAGCATTTTATGTACAAATACATTTGATCACAACAAACTTATAAGGTAAAAATATTATCAAAACCCATTTTACACCTGAAAAATTGAGTCAAAAGTTGATAGGTAAATGTTACCTAACTACTAAGAGATAGAACCAGGCTTCAGACCCTGGTAGAGTGACCCTAGATGTAATGTTAATTGCAGGATAAGCTTAGGATATAGCTATCAGAAATGATATTTTTGGTCTTAGAATAGGTAGTTTGTGACTATTCTTTTAAAAGCAAACAGATCACAAGGACCATATTCTTGGAAGGCCACTTTTATCATCTTCAAATAAGTAGGTGCTTATTGTTCTCTAGAATTCCTGCACAAATAATCTCAGTTCTTTATTGAATTCAAGTGTCTTGGTCCATATCAGATTCTGTTCTTAGTCAAAAACAGGAAAAACAAAAGTAAACTGCAAACTATCTTTTATATGTTCAGCAGAGTTATGCAGGGTGATGAAGACTGTAAAGGTAATCCATGACTTAGCTGTGCCTGCAGTTGACTTTTGGGCCATATATGTCTAAATTTATTTCACTTATGCATATGGTGCTGTTACATCCATTTAACTATAAAAGTCTTTAGTTTATACTTCTTTATGACTAAGTAGCACTCATTCTATAAAATTATCACATCTTTTTTATTCATTCCTGGATTGATAGACATTTGATTTGTTTCCAAGATTTATCTATGACAAATTGTGCTGCTATCAACATGAGTACACATATATTGCAGTGGTATGATGTTTTCAATTCTTCTGGGAAGATACCCAGAAGGGGAATAGTTGTTTTTTCATTTTTTTTATTTTTTATAGAATAAAAAGTAGTAAAAAAAAGCATTAGAAATGTTACAAAATTTCATTAAACAATGGTTGTCATATTGCACATTGTTACCTTCAAATTAGTTGTCTAGGTTATCAAATACAAACCTGAAAAAACAAAACAAATCAACAATGGAAAAGTTACAAAGATGAAAAAAGTTATAAGAAGTTAAAAAGAAAAACATAAGAATAAGAACAAAAAAAAGTTAAGCACTAACTGCTCCTTTCAAAAGACCAGCAGAAATCAGCAGTATAATTATCCAAACTATCCTGCATATATATATATATATATACATATATATATATATATATATATATATGTATAACTTTTTTCTTCTTTCATTTGTCCTTTTCTTCATCCCAGTTAAGGAGTTTCTGCACAGATTTCCACAGCAGTTATACTAGTCTAAGCTCCCATCAAGAATAAAGAAGGGTTCCTTTTTCCCCAAAGCCCCATCAGCATTTGTTACTGGTTGATTTCTTGATTATAGCCACTTGAGCTGAGATGGAATCTCAAGTGTTGTTTTAATTTGCATCAATCAAATGATAGATATTTAAAAACATTTTTCATGTATTTATTTGCCATTTGTATTTCTTCATTGGAGAAATGTGTATTCATTTCAGATGCCCATTTTTTTTATTAAGTCTTTGAATTTGGCAGGTGGTCTGATTTTTTTTTTTAAATCTTTATATGTTCTAGGTCAAAGTCCTTTGCCTTAGGAACAACCAGCTATAATTTTTCTCCACTCTGTATGTTGTCTTTTTGCACTTTTGGTGATTTCTTTGGCTATACAGAAGCTTTTGAATAAGATAAAATACCATTTGTTGATTCTTTGAAGCTTTTCCATTGCAGTCTGGGTTTTGTTCATGAACTTTCTGCCTACACCTTTGTCTTCAGCATTTCTACCTATTTTCTCTTCTAGTAAAATTTGCATCTACTTTAATATATCCTTGATCAATTTTGACTTTAGTTTGGTGCATGATAATAGACAGGCCTAGTTTTAGTCTTTGATTTGTGGAAATCTAGTTGTTCCAGCACCATTTATTTATTAAACAGACTATCTTTCTTCCAATGATGGTATTTGTCTTGTCTGTCAAGAGAAACTGGATGAGTATATCTGGAATTGTTTCTAAGTCTACTAATCTGTGCCATTGATCTTTAGGTCTGTTCTTTTTTGTTGTTGTTTTGATCTTTATTTTTCCCGTTCCATCCTATTATCATCACATGTTTCAAGCCATGAACTGTGATATTCCCTTTGTTGCATGAAATTCTTTTTGCTATTGTATTTCTCTTGTTTCCAAAATAATTTTAGATATGCTTTCTCTAATTTTTAATCCTTTTAATCAGCTTTGGCTTGAACTCCACTTTGTCCATAAATAGATTGGCCATCCTTGCTTTTTGCAGGTTTCTTTTTCAAGAAGTATTGTTTTTTATCCTTTGATTTTTCAGTCCACAAATTTTTTAAATTAAGTGTGATTTTTGTATGCAGAATATTGTGGGATTTTGTGTTTTGGTTGATTCAGTCAATTTGTTTCTTTTGATTGGTGAATTGAGACCAGACCTCTTACAATGATATTATAACTAGTATATATTGACTCTTTATCTTTGTCATGTTATTTTCTGTTGTTGATTTTCCCCGCCCCCATTTTATTACTTACCTTTCCTGATTTATTCTGTTGTGATTCATGGAGTTTCACTTGTTTTTAAAATCTTTTTCTAGGGGCCAGGGATATAGCTCGGTGGCACAAGTGCCTGCCTGGCAAGTGCAAGGTCACGGGTTTGAACCCCAGTCCCGCAAAAAATAAATAAATAAATAAATAAATAAATAATAAAATCTTTTTCTAGAATGTACTTTCAAAACATTTCAAAGTGCTGATTTTGTGGTCATGCATTTCTTCAGGTGTTCTTTGCCATGGAAGTGTCTTATTTCCTTATCAATTTTAAAAAATGCCTTTGTGGATTACATCAATCTGAGATAGAGGTTATTTACTTTTAGGACTTGAAATACTTCAAGCTGTCCTTGATTTGTCTATTGTGTTGAAATGCTTTCTGTGACTCTGATGGGCTTTGCTTTTTAAGAGATGTATCTCTTTTCTCTGTATCTCTTTATTCTGCTCTTCTAATGAATTTTTGGAATCTTGACTATTATATATTTTACAGTACATTTTTTTTTTTTTGTCATAACTAATTGGAGCTCTAGTTACCTCACTTAACTGTGTTTCAAATTCTTTTTCCCTTCTTGGAATACTTTCTGCCATTACTGCTCTAGATATGTTTGTTTGTTTTTTAGTGTTCTTTTAGTTATCTCCTGCTTTTTTGTTGACTCTGATCAAACTTACATTATTCTTCTTTGCATCTTCTAGTAGATGTTGGATTGATTTTTCATAATCATTTGCTATTTTTAAAGAAATCTTTCTTCTCATGGTCACTAACAATCTGTATCCGGTATTTGGTCCTCACATCAGCTCATTTTACTATGTAAGTTTTCAGCACAATTTTTAATCTCCTGGATATCTGAATCAGTTTCATAGATTTCCTTTCTTTCTTAAGTTGGGCATTTGTTATTTCCATCATTTTCCTATGCTCTTCTATTTTTTATCTCTATCTGCTGGAGTCACTGACCATGTCTTTCATTACAGTCACCATCTCTCCAGTTATTTGAGAAATGATGTCTGATTTAATTTTTTGGTAGAGCCTCATTCATCTGACTTATTACTTTTGCTGTTACCACTTAAATGAGTCCAGATGTGTGGCTTTTCAGCTGTTCTATGTCATTGTGCCCTGAATTTGCCTTTAGAGACCTAGAAGTCTAGATTTACATCTTACATAAGTGTTTTCTCTTTTTACATTTTTTATTAGTTTAATTTATACATTGATGCTTGTAAATTGCTTCTGAAAGATAGATTTTGCTAGTATTTATAACCCTTTGGAATTGACTATTTGGCAGAGGTGTCTTCTAGGTGTAGCTGGTTTTTGAATTTAGAGTCATTGCAAGAGCCTACCTCCTCAGTTTATTGGGGATGAGAAGTTGCTGTCTATTTGGCCTAGCTCCTTTCTTTTGCACTGGCCTATATCTTTTGCACTGACCCATAAGTAGTTGAAGTCTTAGGAAAAACAGCTGATAAGAACAATTATGTCACCTTGGCTAAAGTAATATAATCAGCAATAACAATTGTATCAAACACAGCCTAGAAAATTACCTAAATTCTGGCAATGATTAATTTGCCACCTTTAGCTATGTGAGATAGATTTATGGTTATATAACAAATCTAAAACAAACTAGAAATTTATACACAATAACGATACCCTCAACATCTTATAGTCAGATCTCAGATAGGCTGTTCCTTGCTACTTCCCACTATGCCATCTTCCTGAGTCTTAAGGATCTGTCTCTCAGAGACCTCTCTGAAGTTTTTAATCTCTAGACGCTGCATCTCAGATGGTGGAATTTGTGATGTAGTTGGTCAGAGCAATATTCTTAGATACCATATGGGGTAAAATAATCTTGGAGGTTTGTTCATATGGTTCCATCTTCTTTTCAAACTTGATAATACCCTTGTTTTTGCATAGAAAAGGTTCACCATTACAGCAGAGTCTCAAACACTGAAGACATGTTAGCAGTCTTAGGAAAGGCAAAAGGAAAGCATAAGGCAAGTAGACCAGGAGATCTTTTTCTTCAGGTAGCTCTTTTTGGCTGTACACAGATATTTCCTACTTTTGGCTGAGTTTCTGACTGAAAATTGGAAAGGAAAACATTTATGTTGAAAATTTCCTATGTGAAAGTTTATTTCCTTTTCTCTTTCTTTATTCTATTTTTATTTTATTCACAGGCTTGTCTTGTCCTTGTAGCACATCACTTCTGAGGTTCAAATTGTGTGAAGACTAGGAGTGTTGCCAGTTTTCTTTCCTTTCTTGGACTATTAAAAATAATAAAATCAGTTAAAGGGCCTCAGGGACAATAAGAAGTTAGTTAGCAAAGAAAATAGACTATGAATTGTTTACTGACCTTCACGCCTTCCTCAGACGTGCTGCACTGATCCTCCTGCCCTGACAGATAATCAGAGCTCTTCTGAGAAATTCTGTGCCTCATAAATTGGAGTACTTGAATACCACACTGACAGAAGCTCAATGTTTTTCTTGGAAGATTTTGATTAGTCTGACCTGACTGTTCATTAATAAATGTTAGTAAAACCCAAGCAGTAATCACCAACTCACGTTTGTTCAAAGAAAAGTGAATCAGTCTTAGTTCTTTTTCCAAAATCGTATTTTCTCCATTTCTTGGGTATATAACTGCCTAGCTCAAGAATGGACTTCTCAGGCAACTCGGTAGCTATGTGAGGCTTTGTGCTTAGACTGTTCCCAGTGAAATGTAAACAAACTGTTGTACGTAACTTTGGTGTCACCTAACTGAAAAGTCTGTTTTATTGTGAGGCAGAAAGCAAGCATGCTAGGGAGAAAACAGGGTTATGTAGAAAAGGCTTCAATCTTGTCCTAGGGTTCCTGGTAATTTAAGGATTTTCATGAAATGAAACCATCCTACCAACCGAAAGTATTCACCTTGAGAGATTTTACATAGAAAATAACCTTGAGAATCTCTTTGGTGTGGCTGCTAATTTGTCTAATTGATACACAGAGCTACAAATGCAACTTAAACAAGACAATAAAAAGACCTAAAGTATATTTTCTTTTTAATATACTCTCAACACAATAGACTTTTTTAAAGATAGGATTTCGCTATATACTTCAGGCTGGCCTAGAGCTAACTTTGTAGCCCAAGCTGGTGTTGAACATGCAGTGATCCTCCTGCCTCAGCCTCCCAAGTGTTGGAGTTACAGACATGCATCACCACACCTGGCTACAATAGACTTCTGACACAGATGTGTTTTTTCCTCCACACAGCAGACAGTTCTCCAGTAAGTACCAATAGGATATTCTATAATTTCCCTCAATCCTGACACTAAATGGAGTTAGTGCAGGCTCTACAAGTTAAGGGGTCTGTTCCACAAGATCTTCCCTGTTCCCTTCATACAATATTGACTAGCTCCTCATTGTCAAATGTGCTTCTGATTGACCAATGAGCTAAAAGTTCGAGGTTCTCATTATGACCTCTCTCAGTTCCATCGTTTGATAGAGTAATAGAACTCAGAGAAATGCTTGCTTTTGTTTAGTGAATTACTTTAAAGGATATTACAAAGATATATGAGTAGACATGGAGGAAATGCCCATGGCAAGGTGTGGGGGAAGGCACCATAGAGCTTCTATGTTCTCCTGAGGATGCCACGCTCCCCTAGTACCTCCAAATGGTCAACAACCTAGAAGTATTCAGAACCCTACCCTTAGGTTTTTAGGGAAGTTTTTCTATGTAGATGTAATTTATTGGATTTAACCAACCCTAGCTCCTGCTATTTTTTAGTTATGACTTGCTCTCCAAAAGTTTATGAGCTAGCTAGGCATGGTGCCACATGCCTACAATCACAGTACTGGGAAGGCTGAGCCAGGTGGATTGCTTTGAATTCAAGGCCTGGGCTATGTAGCCCTATGTATTTCAAAACCAAACCAAACAAAACAAAGGTCTATGTGCTAGAAGCTTGGTCCCTAGAGTGGCAGAGGTTGAGAGGTGATGGAATCTTAAGTAGATAAGACATAGTGCAACATAATTGGGTCACTGGAGAAACTGCCCTTGGAAACACTAACTCAATTTTCTTGGAACTCTAGTTAGTTGTCTTGAGAACATGGTATTATGCAAAGAGCAAGTCTAGTCTTTGTACATCTCCAGCTTCCTGTGTTACTATGTTACCTTTTTGGCATGTACTCCTACCTTTGTGATATCTTCTGCCAGAAGGCCTTTACAAGAAGGTCAACCAATAGGGCTTCCCAGTCTGGGCTTTTTAGCTTTCAAACTTGTGAACAAAATAAATGTCATTTCTTGGCATAGCTTTGTAGTGTACTCTGAAGTCAGGGTTGGTGATACCCCCTGACTTATCTTTTTTTTTTTTTAGAATTTTTTATTTTATTTTATTTTATTTTTTCTTGTTTCAGAACCTTTGGTTATTTATTCACTCATTTTTATGGCCGGCTCAGCCTGCCCCGAGGACAGGCCTGGCGCAGCATGTGGTGCCAGGGATTGAACCGAGGGCGCTGAAGCCGCCCAAGCTTTCCCAAGCAGGTGCTTTAGACCACTGAGTCATCCCCCTGGGCCCACCCCTGCCTTATCTTTGATGCATAGACTTGCCTTTGCTATTCTAAGTCTCTTTTGACTCTGAATGAATTTTAGGACTGTTTTTTCTATTTTTTACTATATTATTTTTTCCTACCTAAAAGCAAGAACTATCTATCCATTTTCTGATATGTTCTTTGATCTTTTCCAGAGTACTATAGTTTTCAACATAGAGGTCTTTTACTTCCTTCATTAGACCAATTCCTAGGTATTATTTTTTTTCAGTGCTATTGTGAAAGCTGTTGCTTCTCTAATTTCTTTGTCTGTAAGACTTTTTATTAATGTACAGGAAGGCTATTGATTTTTGAGTCTTGACTTTGAATATAGCTACACTAATAAATTTGGTTATTAAATCTAGAAGTCTTTTTTTTTTTTTTTTTGTGGGACCGGGGTTCAAACTCACAACCTTGCACTTGCCAGGCAGGCACTTGTGCCACAGAGCTATCTCCCCAGCCCCCATCTAGAAGTCTTTTGGTGGAGTTTTAGGGATATTGTGTGTAGAATATCATGCCATCAGCAAACAATAATTTAACTTTTTCCTTTCTTATCCTTATTCCTTTTATTTTTTCTCTTATCTAATTGCTCTAGCAAAAATGTTTCCAGAACAAATACATGTAATTTCTAATACAACAACAACAACAAAAAAGAAAAAAACAGTCTAATTCAACGGCTTTTGTCTCCTGTGAGGTCTACAGTTAGGGTTGAAAGTTCCAGTCCCCCAATTATATGATTGATTTTCCTGGTAACCAGCTATCTAGGAGGTCCCAGTCATGCTCACCCCATTAGCATATCAAAAGAAACCTATTACTTTGGAGATTTCAAAGGCTCTGGGAGCAGTGTACAAAGAAACAGAATGAAAATTAAATCCTGTATGTATTTTTATTATAACCTCAACATCATATCACTTTTTGTTTGCTTTTCTAAAAAAGGCTGTGGTTTAACTGATACAAAAAACATGAAAAAAGTTGAAAGTTATATCCTTCATGTAGGAACCTCTTGCGTAATATTTGTTCAGGGAGAGGTTAGGCTCTGTGCCAGCACTCCATGAAAGATCTATACCACTTTACTAAAATGAGTAATCTTGGAGCTGCTTTGTTTATATTTTTATATCTTCTCTCAGTGATCAATGACATCGTGTGTTGCTATAAAATTTATTGGCCTATAAAGCATCTGACTCATTCCAAAATATGTATCATCTATATAACAACCATTGTAGAAGATCTTTTATTTTTTATTTTGCAGAAACAGTGATCAAACTCAGGACCTTGCACTTGCCAGGCGGGCCTTGAGCCCCTGAGGTATCAGCCTAACCCCTCTAGCAGATCTTTTAAAAAGTGTTTGAAGTCTATTCAAATCAGACAACACATGTTTTATATCTGTTCTTGAATACCTTTTTTTTAACATACCTCTTTTTAAAAATTCACAGTGTATATTAATATTTTAATTAGGGAAGTCTAAGAAGCTTATTCAACTTGGCTTAGTCCAAGTTTATAAAACATATTTAACTATGAACAACTCTCAGGCTGAATAATTTCTCAGGCTGTTCATTTCCTGAACAATTCTATGAATGTCATACGAAAACTAATATGTTTTGTAAAACACACTTAGGAAATGTAGATCTAACCCATGACTCAGCCGTACCTGGCACTATTCTCTGCACCACTGAGTAAGTCAGCTATCCATATGCAAACTCTACATAAGATAGAAAAATAGGGCTGGGGAGTTCTAGGGAGATAGCTCAGTGGCTTAAGTGCCTGTCTAGCAACCATAAGGTCCTGAATTTGATCCCTGGTACCAAAAAAAGAAGAAAAATGTTACAATTTGCTCATATTGTTGGATTATTTGATGTTAGCCTAGGCAGTAGTAAACAGGAAATGTTTTTATTTGAGAATATACCAAGAACTCCAGTGACAAAGGAAGTACATGCCTAAAATAAATCCTTACCCCACAAACCATAAATACGTAGCTAAAATTCTTTCTCGGTACCTCTTTTGCAGGGCTTACTGATAAAGAAACTCTCCTTACTGACAAGCACACCTGGTTTCTCTTTGGTTTAATCTCAGTTTGGTTTAGTAGAAAGAGCTTGTGTTCTAGACTCAGAGAATTACATTTGAACATATATATATATATATATATATATATATATATATATATATATATATAGTTTGAGAAGTCATTATGCTTATTGATCCTTGATATCTTGATTTGGAGAAAATGGAGATAAAAATATCTCATTATATTTGCTGGGATTAAGAGAGATACGGTCAGCAAAGCCCCCAAGCAAGCACCTAGCATATGACAGTTCACCAAATGGCAGTGTCCTCTCTGTTTCTTTCTTCTCACTTCCCCTTCCTTCTTCTACAGTTTTTATTCATTTCAGATTGGTTTTGCAATGCGTTTCATTACAGTAGAATGTGTCTCATGTTCCTCAGCTGGATCCACAAAACTTATTAAATATCCATTTAAAATTAGAGGATATATTGACTATCATTTTGTCCAGAGAATGTCTTTTTTTACTGAAAATTGTAGTGAACATGAACAGCCAAGTCCTTTTATTATTGTTTAATGAACTTATGAGTCCTTCCTTTTTTACCCTGTACTTTAAAGAAGTGAATATGTTGAGTATAATTCAAGTTCATTTGGTTTCCACAACTCTGTTTTAACAGATATATATCATCTGTTAAATAATATTAGAAGTCATAGTACACTTTTAGAACCCTAGAACTTTTCTGAAACTGAAACATATCAGAAGGCTAAGTAAGCTGGGCGTGGTGGCGCACGCCTGTAATCCCAGCACTTGGGAGGCTGAGGCAGGAGGATCGTTGTGAGTTCGAGACCAGCCTGGGCTACAAAAGTGAGCTCAAAGCCAGCCTGAACTGCACAGTGAGACCCTGTCTCAAAAAGCAAAAAAAAAAAAAAAAAAAAAAAAAAAAAAAAAA